>SJYO01042875.1:3949012-4196790 GCA_006410555.1 Capra ibex | reverse complement strand
TTTTCGTCTCTGTAATGAAACGGCTGATTCCAGGCAGATCAGTTCCGATACCAAAAACGTCACCAGTACATACCTACACTCTCAACCTGACACTTCTTCCGACTCGTGACTTCTTAACTACGAAAACTTGACACCACAACCTCTTCTGAGAACTCTCAGGGAACTTGACGTTCCTTTAGGTTGGTCAGGTAAAACTTCCTCTAGTTGGGACCCTAAAGAAACCTCCCTTACTACGAGTTCGACTTTGAGGTCATGGAACCGGTGGAGTACGCTTCTCAACTGAGTAACCTTTTCTGACACTACGACCCTCCCTAACCCCCGTCCTCCTCTTCCCCTGCTGTCTCCTACTCTGCCGACTTACCGTAGTGCCTGAGCTACCTGCACTCAGACTCACTTGAGGCCCTCAACCACCACCTGTCCCTCCGGACCGCACGACGCTAAGTACCCCAGCGTTTCTCAGCCTGTGCTGACTCGCGGACTTGACTTGAAAGGGAATATCCAATAATGTTTGACGACTCATATCAAGGGACACGATATGTCATCCAGGAACAATAAATAGAAAAACACACATATCATCACACACACACAATTAGGGTTTGAGGATTAAATAGGGAGGGGAGTGAAAAGGGGAAACCATTGGTATTCAAACAAAAGATATAGACACCTAGAGGAAGACAGAATAATTTTTTCAAGTAAACATCGAAAAAAATATAAGGTGTATATTCACTATAGTATACTATAAACGGAAACAGACTGAATCATACTAGAGATCGAAATAGGTATAAAAACGGGTACCGTAATAAAAGAAGAAATTTACCGACTCACTATAGGGCAACACATATATATGTGGTGTAGAAGGAATATATAACTACCCGTAAATACAACGAAGGCACAGAACCGAAAACACTTGTCACGACGATCCTTATATCCCCACGTACCTACAAGAGTTTAACGTCAAAACTTCTCCTCACGAAATCCATTCCCCGAAGGGACCATCGAGTCGACCAATTCTTAGGGGGACGTCACGCCCACTACACCCGAGTCAGGGACCCAACCCTTCTACGGGACCACTTCCCCTACCGACGGGTGAGGGCACAAGACCGGACCTCTGAGGGTACCTAACATGTCAGGTGCCCCACCGTCTCTCATTCTCGGGGCACCGGAGAGACTCATCCACGACCGACCCTTCTTCCGTCGAAGGCTCCAAACCCACCTCTCAAGGTCTCTCTGTACTGTCTTTCGTGTATACGTGATGCCTTCTCCTTGTCATCATTCAGGACGCCCGACCGCTCGTACGACTCCCTTACTACATCCGCCACCGCGTCCTATGACGCGCCAAGGGCCCGGTGTAATTTTCCTCTTACACGCGTACGCACCCGTCGCTGCATCCCGCCGCAGTCGCAAGGACGACAATTTCCTGACACTCAGAGGACTTCCGTCCGGACACGGAGTAAAGTGAGGTCTAAGATCCGACGATTCCGCGGACGGTAGCTCGTCCAGGAGTCACTCCACACAGCTTACTGATTCGTTTTTTGTACCCTTATTTACTTGTGCTCTTGCTACTCTGGAAGACGAAGGCGATTCCGTCGAAAGGGAGGCTCCAAAGTACGGGGAACAGGGGCGGGTTGTCGTCCAAAAAAAGGAAGAAGAAACGTTATCGCAAGCCGGCCTCGGCAAGAGACACTAAGTTATAAATGACACAAAGTGTGTGACAATAATAGTAAATTGCAAACGACAGACGACTGACACGTCAGTAGCGGCATCGTTTGTTTCTCGAGCTAGATCAAAACCAAGAACCCGATTAAATCAGTTCCTTTTCCTTCCACGAGGTTCTTGTTGCCCGCGTCATCTTTAACTGGACCTGACCCCTCAGGTGACCCAGGCCGACCCATGGTCAAGTGGTCACTTGAATTTGTTCACGGATTCGGGCACACTGGGAGACACAAGATCAGACTTGTGCCCCTACCGTTCGACGAAATCACTACCCGAAAGTCCGTGTCCGGTCTGCTCGGGGTCCTCATTCTCCGCGTCTAAATCGTTCGGAGGGGGTTGGCAGAGACGGAGGAAGACATGGACCGACACAGTCGGGCTACACCGACGGGGTCCCCGAGAGACGGCCACGGTAAAGTCCCTGAGACTCGTGTCATTCACGGACGGGTTGGTTGCCGTACGTGTAGGAGAAAGAACTCGACGAATTACTCTCTGTTGTTAAAGGTCTCCGTTTCGGGTCAGGGACCCAAGGGACCTGTAGACCAAGACCGAGACTACGTGGCTCTCTTTTTACTCGTTCCGTGGTTCGTTCCGGTAAGTGGTAGCACAGAAGTGCAACGGGACCGGGTCGACCGGCCGGCGGTCCCCTCGACGACGGTTCAGGCGCCCACGACTCCGACCGCCGACCCCTCTCTGGACGGAGTATCTGCTCCGTGACACGGCGGTCAGACGAGGGGCCCCGACGTTCCGCTCGAGACCCCAGGAAGCCAAGAGTCAAGATCCTCGGCTGCGCGAGGACCCTGGTGGAGGTCGAGAAGAGGTGAGACTCACGTCGTTCCCTTGGGGTCCGTCCAAAAGGGAACCTACTCATTGAGTGGGACATAGTCGACGAAACGGGAACGAAACCCTACTCCATCCTCTCGTCTACTCACTGCACTCGACTGAGTCCGACACCGTCCTAAGGAGACCGAAGACCAACTCTTATCTGTCCGGTCCCACCTTCTTCTCTCAGTTCTCAGGAAACGTCCTGAAGGGGTCACCAGGTCAACTCGTAGACACACGGTCACGTCCCCTGTGGCCAAGCTAGGAACCAGGACCTTCTAGGGGGTACAACACCCCGTTGATACAGGAACGCGGTGTCGACGACTTCGTGCACACGAGATCTCGGGTACCAGACGTCGTTCTCTTCGGCGCAGTCATTCCTTGGACACGGGGCGTTACACTCTCACTTGGGTCGAGGGGCGTTAACCTCTTTCGGGTGCGTGTCGTTGTATCGGGGTCACATCGGTTTTTATTTATATATTTATTTGTCAAAAAAAAAAAAAAAATTTTCTTCTTCGGAAACGTCATTCGGTCCGTTCTTTCCTCCCACAGAACCGAGTCCACCACGTCATCTCCTCGACCCTTCACAACGCAAAGTCCACGGAAAACTTTCTAAAGGACTACCCGACCTACTCCTCACCCTCTCTTTCGTCCGTTAGTTCTTACAGAGTTCATAAATAAAAAAAAAATTCGTCGACTTCCCACTTAATCTAGGACAGGGATAATTATTATTATTACTATTATTTATAATTATCGATTGAAAAATATCGTGAATAATTCACCGTCTACGAGAAGGGGACTGAAAACTAACACTTGGACTTCCTCAATCTCAGATACCCCCCCCCACGCTACGTCCTTATTTAGTCATCGTAAACCACTTACCTATAGTAACAGAGTAACGAAGTTCCACTGACGAAAATCAAGTCACACTCGTTTGTGCTACCCCGGACCCCTCTCGACCGATCTATTCTTCCAGATTGTACAGAAGGAGTAGTCAGGAGGAGTTCGAGGAGTTCACACACAACTTGTCTTGCGGAGACCCCTGATCCCCTTACGTCAGAGAGACAGAGAGGTATGACACCAGGTCTCGAGGTTCGGAGCACGTGATAATTCGGAGCATGTGATGAATAGATACCTACCTAACTAACGAAGACAAAGGATGTCATTGACTGAACTTCTTTCTAGACCATTAAGAGGTTCTTGGGGTAGTGGGAGGGGGAGATAAGTGTCCTGTACGACTAACCGGAACAGGAAGTTTTATAAAAGTCCCTGTAGAGGGAAATCATCTGTCGTGCTACCTTCCGGACATCTACGGCTGCTTTCTTGCGAAAACCGTGGTATACAGGAACGGGAAGCATAGTTCTTCGACACAACCTTGTTAATGTGACTTACCTTCACGACGATTTCACTATAAAGAGTTCGTAGAAGTCTCCCTTTTTGTCGTATCTTCGCTCTCAATCCTTCAAGTTCAATCCACTGAAATGTTAACCGATCTTTCAGGATTGAAGGGTAACCGACATACTCTAGTCACCTCACCCCTTCACCCAAAAGCTCATAAAAAGTCGGTACTTTTAGAAACACGGTCACGAAGGAACAAACTCTCATGATAGATCCGCTGCACTCCTCCCCTCACTTCGACGAGACTCACGTCGTCCTCCCTACCAAGTCTTGTCGGGTGAGCGGTTCGAGGAAAGGGCATCTCCTGCCAGGACTCGGGGAGTCGACCCGGTCTACAAGCAAACCCGGAAGGGTCGAGACTCCCAGACGTAAAGACGGTACTCGCAAAGGTCGACTCGAAGACTTCTCAAGTGTGAGACTCGAGGGGGTGAAGGGTAAGTCCGGGAAGGAAGTGGACGACTATCAAGGTACCAGAGTCTTCCTGTATGCGTGGAAGAAGTGGAGAACGAATCGAACAAAGGTGGAAACCTCACCTTACTCAAGGCGATAGTACGTACCACGATAACTTCCCCGTGACCCGTCTGGACCCAAGTTTAGGACTAAGACGGTGAGAACAAGACCCTATTGGAACGATGTTCGACTGACCGGACATTTACCTTCACTGTTAGAGACCGAGTACCTTAAAAAAAAAAAATTGAAAAGGGAAATATAGCCGATACATATCAGTTAATTGGTGCAACACTATCAAAGTCCACGTTTCGTCTCACTGAGACCGAGTATCTAAACTACGACCCTTTCCGTAGGTCACGTCCCATCTACCGGAAACCTCGAGGGCTTACACACACCGAGGAGAGGACGGACCGTACGGCTCCGGTCCGGGCGGCGAGTGGGTCACGGAACGGAGAACAGAACGTCTCTACAGTCCGTGTCGACGCCTGTAGAGCGACCAGGTGACCGCCGTCGTCACCGACCTCTTGCCGTGGGACATGAAGGTGCACAGGTACTCGTCGAGACCCGTCGACCGGGTCCGGTGACGGGGGTGGGAGGTCCTCGGGAGCCTCTAGCATCTCCTCGTCTACGTATAAGAGGTGTAAAGACACTACCACTCACTCGCCCTTGGGTCCTCCCCCGAAGTCCCTCAACCCCCCCCCGTCACTACCCCTCCAGTTCCACCCCTCTGGTACCGCCCTCTGTTCCGTAACGGTCGTCCACCTCCCTTCCTCGACCGATTCATGCTCTCCAGTCTTACTACTTGTCTTCCAGTCTACCTAAGACGCCACAGTGAACCCGACTACATATGAGCAGGTAGTAGACAGTCGACACTGTTCGATTAACACGAAGTCTCCTCTTTTATTTCCCAGAGATCGAGGAACCGGAAAACCGGCTGTAGAGACCCTTATCGACAAATTGTAGACGGTGCACGAGTCGGACGGACCGACTCCCGACTCCCGACTCCAAGTCACGAGGTCGCGTTGACCGGAAAGGTTCTTACTGACTCGTTTGTTTTGACCTCACCCCGACGGGAAAGGGTTCGTGGGAACTACACAAAATTGGGAGTGTTATGGGAGAAATCACATCTGGGACTATGGTAGGGGGGACGGGGCGGGGTAATGGGAGTGAATATAAACACTTATGACTCAGTCTCTCGTCTCTTAAACTTGGGTTCACACCACACAGACCGGTATTTTTGTTGATAAGAGATGTGAGGGAAAAAGTTACATTCTTAAATAATTGGTACACAGTTCGAGGCGTGGCCCCCGTCAGTACCCGTAATAAAGTAACGTAAGAGTGGTTCTTCAGTCCGAACCGTGGAGGTACAATCTCTACTTCAATGCCTGTGTCTCTTCACTTCACCGGAGGGTAGAGACAACCGGAGTCCTAGACCTTGAGACTCCGACGACGGAGAAAATTCTTCCTACGGTCCCGTCTTTAGTGACCTTACCATTCAGACACTACATACATCTGAGTGTAATTGCTACCTAAACTTTTCGACTTTAATTATCGAAACATGTCATTTAACTTTTTTTCTTAGTTTCACTTCTTACATGTCCCAGATTAACCGAGGTCTTTTGTAGTCTATTATCGATGTCGACTTGAGTCAGACCACGGAAAGTAAGGAGTCAGGGGAGAATGTAATAAAAGAGGAAAAATGGACATCGTGTCTACGTGTTCACATCCTTTACAATAAGGATCGGATACACATTCCTCCCATCCCGAGTCCCTCCACTTCGCTAACCGGATTCCAGTGAACCGTCTTACCCCGATACTCGGTCGGGAAGGAAAGACGGAAAGCAAATCAGGAGTTATCATGAATCGTTCTTGGACGCTACCTCGCCTCGACCGGAAAGCGGGAGACACGAGGCCCGGGGAGAAGTTGGGAATGACACACACTCTGTAAGAGTAATCCCGACTCATTCACGAACCTTCAAAAGAGAAAAACCTTTTTGTGCGTGTATGGGGTCGGTCTGTCGGTACAATTTAAACCTGGATTGCGTACGAGTAGTGCACCTCCTCGTTTAGTTCCGGAAACACAATAAGTACCTTACTCACACTATCTGAAAAGGGTAAAAATATAAATCGCTCACAACGTCGGTGTACGGTTCGGTTCACCCACGGACGTACGACTGAGACCCAACGTTCAAACATCCGTGGAGAACCCCACGAACGACTCATGAAGTACGTCGGACCCCACGGTGGACTACACTTCTTCTGACTGACCTGTCCCACACTGAGAAGAAACTTATAGACCCTCACTCTGAGCCAAACCTAAGTGTAAATAATTCGTAAAACACAAAGTCGTATCGTAAATGAGTGGATACAGGAGGGTATTGGGTCCCTGAAACTGTCTTAATATGGTTACTATTATGATCAGGACGCACCTGAAAGAGACGAAGGTGTGGGTTACAATTACTATGATTTAGTCTGGAGAGGGGTTTCTGACAGTCACTAGGAGTCAAACAAAAAAAAAAAAAAAAGGACGAGTCACTCAAATCGAACCTTTCTTAAGTGGTTCTGGGTTTTACAGAGAACTTAAAGGGACATTAGGTCCTACACCGACCACCTCATCCAACACGTCTCCAACCTCGGGAGGTCTGGGAGGGACGGACGATCGACCCCACCGGATCCGGCAGGTGGGACACCAGGGTAGCCAACAAAGGGGGAAGTCCCAAGGTTATAAAACTAGAAAGGGTAGGAGTGGAATCGGGAGTCGTCTGTCTCAGTGTAGGTCCTTGTGTCACCGGAGAAACCGCAGGTGACTACCGTCGGGTCGGAGAGTCCCGCCCCTACAGGAATCTCTGGGGATGGGAGATAGATCTCCCTCCACTGTACGTAAGCATGGACTCGAGGTCACGGACCCACATTTCAAGGTGAGACGGTGCCTTGTGAGACCCACTACAACTCGTTGCATAAATTGGGAAGACGGGGGACAAAACAGTAGATATTTTTATTCCCAATACGATTATGACACATTGTCTCGTGAACACAGTCTCCTCGGACCGTACAATCCCGTAATCGAAAATAATAAACCATGTGAAAATAATAGACGCGAAGGGTCCACCACGATCACCATTTCTTGGACGGACAGCTACGTCCTCTGGATTCTCTGAGCCCAAGCTAGGGACTCAGTCCTTCTAGGGGACCTCCTCCCGTACCGTTGGGTGAGGTCACAAGAACTCACCTCTTAGGGGTACCTGACATCGGGTGGTCCGATGTCAGTATCTCAACCTGTGTTGATTTCGTTGAATCGCGTGCGTGTGCGTGAAAATAATACCTCCGTTCGACTATATAATATGGGTAAGTAAAACGTCTACCTATTTGACTCCAGGTCTATGTTCGATCCTGAGGGGTAGGTCCGTAGAGTTTGAGACACCGAGTTTAAGACAGGAACGGTAAGACCGGTGTCTATTAAGTCGTTTTTGTTTTTTGTCACGAACGAAGAGGGGTGAGGGTGGAAGGGGTAGAAAAATTAAATTTTTCAAAAAAAATTATTTTAATTTTTTAGGATTCGTAAATTTTACCGTAAGTACCCTGAAGGGACTATCAGTCAGTTCACCAATTCTGTACGACGAAGGTCTTCCCGTGGACGTAATCTGAGGGGTACGGGATCGATTCTAAAGACGACCTTGACTTCTATGGTGTACGGAGTTCCTTCTACCTTCTGGGTATCCGACGATGATTTTGGGTCGTATCGAATTATTTATTTACTCACTGACTTATTTATTTATTTTTACCGTAAGGACCACCGGCCCAAGACGGGAGGGTAAAGTGTCTACTTTTTAAACTCTGATTCACTCAAGGAAACTGAACGGCTTCCGACCTTCACTTTTCACTTTCAATCAATGAATCAGTACAGGTCGAGAAATACTGGTGTACCTGACATCGGGTGGTTCGAACAGATACCTTAAGAGGTCCGTTCTCATAACCTCACCCAACGGTAAAGGAAGAGGTCCCTAGAAGGGGTGGGTCTCTACCTTGGGTCCAGAGGGCGACCGATTATTCTTTCGAGACAACCCCGGTCCTAAAAGGATCTGAGGTTTGAGTACAGTGTCCCGACGACTCCTGTGACACCGAGAGGGAGACAGTTTGAGACGTAGTAGTAATAGAGGTTACTTCTGGACTCTAGCAAATCCTCTTCTGGGTTGGTAGGTCAGTGTAGAGTCCCTTTAGACCGCCAGGTCCGGCCACAAAAAGTAGGTGAATGAAACCGTATTTATAGGACGGGTGGGTACGTCTCGTTGGTCGAGGTCGAGTCAGTGACCGTGGACGCTGTTAGGTACGGACGACCTCACCTTGGTCGTACGGGAAAGGTCGAACAACTCGCAGACGAAATAGGGTCCTCCAACGTAGTAGACTGATAATTATAGGGTTCCCAGTCCGTTGTTCCTCCATGAACCACCTGCGGACCCGTCTCCTGCTCTCATCCCCCAGTAAGTAGATCAGACGCCGAAATCGAAGTCGATGGGACTCGTCAGTGCACGGACAGAGTCAGCACGTCCCCCCTACTACCTACGTCTCTTGTCTCGTCTCCAAACCTTCTGTGACAGAAAGAACGAAGGACGAAGGACTACCAAAATGAGACCCCTGAAGGGAGAGGAGAAACTCGGAGTCAAAGAAATATTTTGTTGACTAGGATGGTCAGAGTGTCCTACTTACTCTTGTCGGACTCTTTGTATATATTTATCATGGGTTATAGGTAGACCGTGTAGTATCCGTGTGTCATTATCACCGATGATGATAATGGCAACGTTGTCACAAATTTTATGAGATTGCATCCTGTTCTCTACAACCTAAAGTAGAACAAAAAAGACGATACAACGATAGACTAGATCTCTTTATAAGTGTTATGGACCGTAAATAACTATTGAATGTTGTACGGTCCATTACAAACTAAATGTACGTAATAATTTAAATTAGGAGTGTTATATAGGAGTCCACCTGTGACAATAATACAAATAAAGTGTCTACACCTGGGACTTAACAATTATGAATAGTTATCGATGGTCACACTCGACCAGTCCCAATTTACCGTTTCGGTTATAAAACAAGAATCTCCACCCAGGAGACGGGAATTAGACATCTGGTAGTAAAGAGAAGAGAGACCTAATCAACAACTGAATTTAATGTTTTATAATACTTGTTTAAGTACGTATCTGGGGGGTGGAATAAACCTTAGATACTTGTACAATAATTCTTCCCAATACTGAACCCACAGTTACGGTTCCAATTTGTCAATAGAGAAATACCGGAACCGGTGCAGTTTGAGTAGTAGACATTTTGACCCCATTATAAAAGATTAAGAATCTAAAAAAAAAAGGTTTCATGACTTATTCCAGTATGTACGTTTCCAAGACGTATTATTTTGATTACCGATACGAGTGACTCCCGAACATTTCCTGGGTTGAAAGTTTCAAACTACAGTCCGTGTTACATCATTGTGTTCGTAGTAAGTAACTTAACAAGACCGGGGAGACATTCTGTCCCGACAGGGGACACCGAGTCGTCCATTTCTTAGGTGAACGTTACTCCCTGTGGACCCAAGCGAGGGACCCGACCCTTCTAGGGGTCTCCGATAGGTGAGGTCATAAGACCGGACTTCTTACGGTACCTAACATGTCAGGTCCCCCAGCGTTTCTCAACCTGTGCTGACTCGCTGAAAGCACAAGTGAAAGATATTCTACCCGTGACGAGAACAGGGAGTAAATGTCTACTCCTTGGTTCCTCAGTCACTCTAAAACATTGAACGACTTGAAGTGGAGTGGTCACTCGTGGTCACGACCTTAGGGTTGAACAGACGTCTCTAATTAATCTTAGAAACGGGAACGGTACTAAGACACACCAAATCCCGGGCTCTAAGTCATTCACGAATGTTTCACTATGGAACATAATTTAACAATCGACATCTCTGGTGTCATTACTTATAGTAACGGTTTTACAAAACTCGTTTCCCTACTTCCTTTACAAACTAAACTACACACTTTTCCTTCTGCAAACTCCTGTACAAAGAAAGTTTCCCTGACCGGGTGTCTTTTACGGTCTCTAAACATGACCACCCGTGACCACCACCACCCCCCACACCAATGTCTCCTGGTTGGGAAGTTTCACAAACTCAAGAGGTCGTTACCTCCCCTGACACAGTATCCATCACTCAAGGAACTGAGACCCCCATACGTTCGTTTCCGAACTTCGGGATAGACAGTCCTAAAACTCTCTTTATTACCAATTCAATCTTCTGATAACATCAAGGAAGTTTGAATCTTCTAGATACTAAGACACATTATTATTAGTATCCTTTTATGAAACTCCTAATCTTTGACGGTGTATTTAGATTCTTTAATAATGGTAAGAGTTAGTCATCGAAACAAATTTCCTAGACACACTATACCCCTAGTATGAAAAATTTCGAAAGACACTTTTTTACCGAACACTAGTAAAGGGGTTGACAACACAAATAAGTGAGTGTCGTATACTACATAAGGAATCAGGTGACTAAATGAGTAAGTTAGTACGTCACGAAAGGAATGGGTGATTTGGGTTGTTACTTTTAGGATAGACGATCTTTTTACCCTTTTTTTTTTTCTTTTTTCCGAAATTGTTTTAGTTGGTATCCGAGTCTTGTTCGGTCGAGACGTTAATCTTACAATTTCCTCCTGGAATGTGAAATCCAACATAAGGACTTTTTGGTCAAGAGATTTGTTGATTCAAAATCTTCCAAGATTCAATCTGAACTTTATAACACAAATGAAAACCCCTAGCATACAATTCTCTTTGTTATTGATTGATCTTTTAAATACTCTTTTATTAGTTCTGTCGTTCCCTAGAATAGTATTACGATTGTTCGTGAAAATATTACGAACCAATCACAATTCCAGCCCGAAGGGACTATCGAGTCAACCATTTCTTAGACGGACGTTACGTCCTCTGGGGTCCAGCTAAGGACCCAGTCCCGCTAGACGACCTCTTCCCTATCCGACGGGTGAGGTCTTAGGACCGGATCTCTTAAATCACCTGACATAATCGGGTACCCCAACGTTTCTCGACCTGTGCTGACTCGCTGAAAGTGAAGTGAAGTCACAATATCAGTAACGGTCTAATTGAGTGAATTAGGATACTACTAGGATTAAGTCATCCACAGTAATGAGGACAATGTGAAAACTCTTTTACATCCACATTTCTTACATTGACGAGACGTTCCTGACATCTGGACCCTGGGGTTCCTGAGATCGACTAAATGACCGGAACCCTGAACCCGTACAAGGAAGAAGACACACCAGTAGCTGTCACCCGACTCCTACCTTCATGGACGGGTTCCCACGACGCACTCCTAGTCGGATCCACTACGTGCACCTCGTGGACACGGCCTCCGACGGCACATCAACCGGACAGGAGGCACACATCTGAGACGACGAATATTCGCACATAAAGGATACCGACGATAGTGACACATAGTATCGGACTCCCTGAATTTGTTGACTTTACACAACGGAGTGACAGAACCTCATATCTCGACACTCTAGTTCCACACCCGTCTGGTGCTACTCCCATACGAGGTCTGGAGAGGGGACTGAAAAACAGTTCCGTGGACCCGACCACCGTCCTACTGAGATAAGAAGGACCATAAGGGGGACCATCTTCAGACAGAGGTACAGGTCTAAAAGAAAAAAAAGGGGAAAAAATTAACAAATTTAATACTTTCATACTATTGTATCAATATCCTCTGAATTTTTTACGTCTTGTTTCAATATATATCAAGGTGACACATAATGTTAATAAATTCGTCTATTTAATTCTAGAAAATCAACCTTAAAGGTATAGTTTGAGAGTTTTTAATCGTCTGACTTATACGTCTCTTCATCTTTCAATAACATCTGGACTTTTCGTGGTACTTGGTTAAGTTACATTAATTCGTTTAAAAGAGGAAAAATATTCCTATGTCCAATATAACGTAACTCCAGGTGGATTACTGTAGTAGTATTGAACTAATACATACATTTATAGGTTATAAGTATATTCCAGTGTAAAACTCCATGACCCCTAAATCTCATGTTGAAAAAAAACCGCCCCCGCCGTCCGCCCCTCGTGTTAAGTTGATTAGTGTTATTCGTAATAACGACACAATAAATGTACCATTGAGTCGACCATTTCTCAGGTGGACATTACGTTCTTTGGACCCAACCCTTCTAGGGGACCCCCTCCTGTACCGTTGGGTGAGGTCATAAGACCGGACCTCTTAAGGTACCTGAGATATCAGGTACCCCAGCGTCTCAGCCTGCACTGACTCGCGGAAAGTGAAATAAATTATAATTACTTCCTACGTGTCCAGTTGGTCGTACCCTCTTACGTTTCGGAAGGTCTCTCGTCCGTCTCCTCTTCCCCTCTGTAGAGCTGATTCTCTCTCTCAAAAAATTTCTACGGTCCTTTTAGATCGTCAACCTTTCAGTACACTATGTGTATCGTGATTCTTGGGACCGGTCCCTGAACCGACAGGGCCGCGACAGCGAGCGTGCGAGGCCCCGGAACGCGGCCGGGGTAAGGGAAGAGTCGGAATAATAGGGTAGATGTTCAACTCTAGGAGTTCGAAGATATACAACGGTTCTGTTCTACTTCAAACCTTCAGGTTTGTACAGTTCATGCAAAAATATACACATGATACGGAGTACTTAGTGTAAAAAGGGGTCTTTTATAAAAAGAACTTTAAATTTTTTAGTCTTTAGGAAAAAAAACAACAACAACAACACAAAATTTTACATTTAGTGTACGTGGAACTTCAAACCGGTACTGAACGGAGTTGTTGTTTCTAAGTGGTTTTCGGACGTCCTAGAGACCGATCCGAATACCCTTCCAATCCTCTTATTCCGTACCGAAGGTAGGACTTCCTTTATGCCAAACAGAGGGTGTCGCACGTCCCGACGTCTCGTCCTTTCATCAGACTCGTCTTCCACAACATTCATGCAGACCAAAGTTCAAATCTGACACGGAGTACGGTCGACATCTCTAAACCTATTTGGAAGTGGAGACTTGAAGAACAATCCTGTGAACGCTTTACCTTTCTCTCAATTTTAAAGAGTGACTTGACTCTAGTACGTGTCCTTTCGCGAACCGATCCAGAAAGGCGTTTCGATATCATGACATGTCAAGCCAACCTCATAGCCTCGACCTCTGTCGAATCGGGAACACCGAAGGTTAAGAACTCTACAGTCGCAAACGAATGAAAAAGATACTTGTCTAGTAGGACTTAGAGTCACTCACTGGTTGTCATGGGATAAAGAGTATGTGCAATATACAGTCGTCGGCGGCAACGCCACCGAATCTAGAAGACAGAAGAGTAAGACGTCGATACCGACTTCCCCTCGGGATCGAACGCTGCAAACCAAAAGTACCGTCTCCCTTACTTACCCTCTCGTCCGTCCATAGATAAGACCGAGAACTTTGTTTACGAATCTATACACAAGAGTGTAAGACACCCGGTCTCGTGCAGGACACCGGTACGGGCTCCAGTCACCGTCCCCACACGTCAGGATATACCTCTTGCCCGTACACCTGTTAATATTTGTCGTTACCCTCGATGGAGTTGGAAGTAAAATGTCTACCTCTTTTTACTCCGGTCTTTTACCTGTAAGAGGTAGGTAGTTGAGGTAAACAGACTCGGCTGTCAGTTCGGGTCTACTTCTTCCAATTGCACCGTAGGGACTCTAAGTAGATTTTTTGCCCCGGACCTCAGTTTTTATTTACGTCCTGCTCTTGTACGTACTCTTCTTTCTAGACGTGTTTCACTCTGTCTCCACCTCCTCTCTATGTGTCTAGGTTTCTTTTTTTTGTTTGTGGTGTCTGTAAGTGGTCATAAATAACTCACTGACAACACATGGTCTACATATCTTCGATGGTCGTCACCTCTCTTTACTTTGTCCTTTTCCCTCGGTTCCCGTCACCCTACATCTTTTTCTTTCCCTTTAACCGTTCTTGTCTGTCTTTTCCTGAATCGTCACTTTCGTGTCCGTCCCTTCCTCCTGTGCCGTCTCTCCATTTGTCCCTTCCTCTTTATCCTCTCACTCGCCCTGGTTTACCTTAGGTCAGGGGTCTTTCTCGGTACCTCACACCTGACTCCCCCACTTGTTCCCCGTGAGCCTCACTCCTCCTCCGACTCCTCCGTCAGACCTTCTACTCCCGGTGAGAGTCGTCTCGGCCCCTCCCAGACTCGCCCCGAGGACCCGGTCGTCGAGACTCTTCTCCGCCGTCTCCACTTCGCCCCACCCCAACGTCGTGGTACAGGACCTTCACTCCGCGTCCTTCTAGGTCTAGGAAATCTCGTCGTTGCATCCCTCTCCGGTCTACCCGACCGTCTTTTTGAGTTCCTCTTACAGGACAGGTGCCGATGAACGAAAAAGAAGGTCGGAGAACAGGGGTAAAGGAAGTTCTTGGACCCCGATTCCTGAAAGGACCACCGGACCACCAATTCTAAAGTAGAAAGTCGTACCCCTACACCCAAGTCAGGAACCAAACCCTTGATCCTAGGGTGTACGGAACCCCGGTGATTCGGGTCACGGTGTTGATCTCTAGGGTACGTGGTGTTCTCTTCCGAGTCACGGTGTCACGTGTGGGTCGTGTCGGTCTTTTGTTTTGTCCCGGCTCGGACCCCGAAAACCGAAAGTACAGCATTTCTCCGAACACGTCCGAAGGATTACCCTTCCTACCCGACATCTCTTTTGATGAAGAACGAAAACCACACAAGAGCACTGTCCCTTACTTACTTACCTCACACACGTACCTACCCCACGGAACAAGGGTGACAAATAAGGGGAGGGGCGTACGGAACTCAGGTAGACGTCATTTTTAGTTCCACCCGAATTGAAAACCAAGTGACCGGGAATATGGAAAGAGAGGTCAATTAAGGAGGGAGAGGGGTAGAAGTCTTCGGTCGAACCAGACCACCTTCGTTCGTTATGTACAAACCTCCGTCTGTCTACACCTAAGTTTAGAAAGGACATAACGGCAAACTGGAATCTGTATAACGACTTAAAGACACTAAGAATGAAAGAGGACTTAAAGGTCCCTCCGACACCTAGAGAGTAAGTACCTTGAGTACCCTCTTTATTTACTATTTTATGTGTACCCTACAGAATCTTGCCACGAGACTCTTCTATGGAAAGAAAACGGAAGATTTTTAAGGAAGGCTAAGTGGTAAAAGTATGGTAAGTGCCCCAGGAGTTCCGTTCTTGCGACGACTTCACCAAACGGTAAGGGAGGGGTGACCTGGTACAAAACAGTTTTGAGGGGTGGTACCTGGTAGGTAGAACCAACCAGGTCGTACTGCACCAGGTTTCAAAGTGACTCAATGTGTTCCGACACTAGGTACACTAGTAAAACCAAACAAAAGACACTAACACCAAAAGTCAGGCAGACGGGAGACTACGGACTCCTATTCTCCGAACACGTTCGAAGGACTACCCTTCCTGACCGACACCCCTTTTGACCCAGAACGAGGCCACCCGTCCCGGAACGAGTCGTTTAGAACTTAGATCGAAAGACGACTACCCACCCCAACACGGGGGAGGGACGTCAAACCGGTCTCCGCCGGGTCAGGACGCCAGAAGCCAGAGAATACAATCCCGATACCATCCCGATTAGCACTGGAGGAGGTACCCCTGTGGCGTGGTGGGTCCCGACGGCGACGGTCACGGGGACTGGGACCCGTCCGGTAACCCTAACCGGAACCTTTCGTAGGAAACTTGGTCCAACTCATCCTCAATAATTCTTATAGCTGAGGTTTTATGACTATATTTATTAACTGATTCATTGATTTACCCTATTCTTCTCTATCGAGAAAGAATGTCACCCTAAGATTAATTATTTACATCTTCCTTTCTTCCTTGATCTTTTAGTGGTAATCTGGCAGTGGTGACATTATTAATGACGGCTGTTCTAGGTGGTTACATATGATTTTAATTACCCACTTTGGAGTTCTTCGTCGTTCTATAAACGTCAGAGTTTCTTAATTGTGGGGGAGGACCTATACATAATTAATGTTTTTCTTTGATCACTGAAATGTCACCTTATTAGACCGTCTATGGTGAACGTAACCAACGGATCCGGACGATACTGTTTATTGGTTTGTGGCGTCCCGAATTTTGTTGTCTTTTGACTACGAAAATGTCAAAACCTCTGGTCTTCAGGTTTTAGCTCCACTGTAGGGTCGATGTACGAGAGGCCCCGAGATCCCCTATTAGGTCAGGAACGACGAAGATCCAATGCCACCGAGGAACGTAGGGACCGAACACCGTTGCGTTGAGGTTAAAGAAGAAAGTAAACGTAGAGTGGAAGGGAAGACACAGAGAGTATTCCTGTCACAGTCACCTAACTCCTAAGTGGACCTAGTAAGTCTTGCTACAGGGGGAAAGTTCTAGGGATTGAATTAATATCGACATTTTTATTCCAGTGTGAGTGTCTAAGAGCCGTAATCCTACATCTATCTAGAAACACCCAAAGGTGGGTGATGTAGTGGAATTGGTTCACTGGATTCAATCGTAGTGATCCTTATTCCGTATAGTTGTTGGGCTTAGAGGACGATCCTACCTAACTTTTCCCGTGCCTCTGTAAAGAGACGGAAGGAACAGTTTTTACCGTATTGCACTAAGAGTCGTCCTCTCTTCTCGAAGGGACCACCGAGTCGGTTACGTCCTCTGAGCCCAACACAGGACTAGACCCCTCTAAGGGAGTACGACGACTTGTCGATTGGGGTACGTGGTGTTCATACCCGAAAGGGCCACCACGACTACCATTCCTTAGACGGACGGGTACGTCCTCTACGTTCTCTGTTCCCAAGTTGGGGACACAGTCCTCCCAGGGGCCCTCGTCTTTTACCGTTGGACAAGATCATAAGAACGGACCTTCTAAGGTCCCTGTCTCCTCGGACCGCCCGATGTCAGGTACCTCAACGTGTCTCAACCTGTTCTGTCGTGTCCTGCACTCCCCGCACCGTGTCCTGCCGACTCGTCGTGAGAGGTGTCCACAATCCCAGTCCTTTCTGTCCCCTCTGACTCCCGAACAGCCTTTATTCTCTTCTGATACCTGACTCCTCGGACCCCCCGACGTCAGGTACCCCAGCGATTCTCAGCCTGTGCTGAGTCGCTGAAGTGAAAGTGAAAAGTGAAAGTACGTAACCTCTTCCTTTACCGTTGTCTTAGGGTCCCTGCCTCCTCGGACCACCCGACGGCAGATACCCCAGCGTGTCTCAGCCTGTGCTGACTTCGCTGAATCGTCGTCGTCGTCGTCCCTCTGAATTTTTCTTACTATTATTACGATCCTGAAGGGACGGTCAGGTCACCAACTCTGAATCACGAACGTTACGTCCCCTACGCTCAAGTTAGGGAACTACTTCTTGATTTTAAGATGTACGATACACTGAGCCGGTTTTTTAATTTTTTTTTTTAAAAAAAAATTTATTATGGTAAATCCTAGGACCTAATCTGGGATCCGGTTTTTCTCTTGTAACCACCTTTTGGATCACTTCAGATTTATATCACATATCAAATCACTACTCCACGCTAGTAGCAATCGAAGGTCCAAAACTAGTAAGATGTCGACAGGTAGACATAGGTACCCTCTGACCAATATCCTGGGAGGGTATCTTTGGTTTTAAGTACCTACGAGTTGAAGAAATCTATTTTACTATTGTCACTTCAACCACGAGACACGGGTACCCGAGACGTAGACGCCTAACTCGGTAGTCTCCTAACCAACTCAGGTACTTACGTCCTGGACGTCTATTTGTCCTGGAACAATACTCTTTACAATGGAAACCCCCCTTGACTCATTTCTGATATGTCCGTGAGAGATATGATTGAAACGTTGAAAAGTGCTCAGATATTAAACAACAACAAATCAGGGATTTAGTACAACCTTGAGGACTCTGGGGTACCTTACTTCGAGTGGGCGGAGAAGACAGGTACCCTAACGAGTCCGTTCTTGTGACCTCGTCCGACCGTAAAAGAAGAGGTCCCATAGAAGGGCTGGATCCCTGGTTTAGGCGCAGAGGGCGAACCGTCCACCTAAGTAATGGTGACTCGGTGGACCTTCGACCAGACATTACTAAAGTTATATTTTCTCGATTTTCTCATAACGAAGACCTTGTCCTGACGGACCCAATCTAGGACCAGAATCGTGACTTGAGAGTCACACTGTGACCAATTCAATGAAAGGGGCACGGAGTCAAAGGGGAAGACATTTTATACTATAATATCCAAAATGGAGGACCTTAATTAATTTACTTCAGTGTACACATTTGAGGTGTCTACAACATAGTAGTCAAAGTAATTATGACGACGACAAGACCAAAGACAAAGTGGGTACTATTTTGGTTTCAGAGCTGCCACTTCCAGTGACAGAAGACTATAGTGTGTCGGTCACGGACTCGGGTTTTAATTTGAATTTAAAGACTAAGGTTCACTAGTGAGAGGAGACATTGTAACCCAACGGGTCTTTCAAGAAAACCCAAAAAGGTATTCTACCATGTTTTTGGGTTTCAATTGAAAAACCGGTTGGGTTATAAAGAAGAAAATGTCTTCGCTCCTACCCATTCCTACAAAGTCCCCGGGTAGCGGTATTAGTAAATTAATTATGGACTGAGACATAACAATTCCGTCCTGACTGGAACCTGACACCTCCTTTCATTGTGGAAAGTTTCACTACTTTAGTGTATAAAGACTGAATCCGGGGGGGGGGTTTTTTTGTCGAGAAAATTTTGAGGAGATCAGGTCGAGAAAGTAAAACCTCACTTTTTTTTTTTGTGTCTTTGATTCAGACATCCAGAGTTTCTCCCTGAACCACTTTCAGTACACCGTCCAGTCACTGTCTCGACCGGAAAGGTAGATGTCTGCCTAGAGACTGAGACACACACACACAGACACACACACACAGACACACACACACGCGCGTGTACACACGACCGGAAAGGTAGATGTCTATCTAGAGACTGAGACACACACACACACACAGACACACACACACACAGACACACACACGCGTGTGCACACACGACCGGAAAGGTAGATGTCTATCTAGAGACTGAGACACACACACACACACAGAGACACACACACACAGACACACACACACACGCGCGCACACACGACCGGAAAGGTAGATGTCTATCTAGAGACTGACACTCACACACACACACACACACACACACAGACAGCGGAGACGACGTGGTGAGAAAGATTTGGAGGGGGTCGACACCAGACTTGAGTCGCCTGCTGGGGAGAAAGGCACGGCACCCTCGGCATTTGTGTGTCCAAGCCGTGTTGGTATAAAGTGAAGTGACACCATTAGTAGAACGGACGTCTAGGTGGTTATGGTCAGTTTGTTAATGGGTTAAGTTTGAAGACGACGATTACAAGGGGTCGAGTTCCCACAGAAATTATCGTTTTATTATGAACAAAAAAGAAGGAAGGGAGAGACAAAAAAGGATTAGAGAGGGGCTACTCTGTATTGTAATTAATGTCATCAATTGTCTTTAAGACAGAGACAATGACGGACGGTGGAAGAGGTAGAACGGAAGACGGAGGTCTTAAAGAGAGGACTTACTTCCCTCCCCTCAGATACGTCTACTCACTAACAGACATAAATGGAAAAAAGACGGGTGGAGGAACCACGACTTAGAATTCAGTCCGTCTTAGTTATAAGAGTACCCCCCTCCCCCCGCGCACGCCCTCACACTTACACACACAGACGAGACACACACACGGACGAAGCATTAGATCGACAGTAAAACTCGATTAACACAACAAAGGAGAACACACCTTCCTTTAGAATAGACAAAACCTAATTTTAAGTTACTTCCAGTATCGCCGACCTTTTGAATCGTCTGACGACGTTAATTACAAGTAAACCGAAACTATTTAACCTTGTAAGGGGAGTTATCCTGACCTCACCTAAAGTCTCCGTTATTAAGAAGGTAATTGGGTTACTAAGGCGGACACTACCTCCTGGAACAGGACGGAAACAAACAGTAGACAGTGAAGCTCCTCGACCCGTATACAACCTCTACTAAATAGTACTAACGTCACGGACTCACATAGTTTCGTAAATTTTGGTGTTTAATAAAAACGGGGGGACATTTAACGAACTAATTTGTTTTACACTCCAACCTTAATCCATCTTTTAAAAAAACACGGAAACAAAGGTGGGGACCCAAAGGTGTCAATACCCCAATAACGTTCAAGGAAAGTTCACAATCCGCTTTTACTTAAACATGTCCTTATTATGGCTCGTGAATGATATGCGGTCTCTAATACGAACCTCGAAATGTGCGTAATAAAATGAATTAACAATTTTCTTAAGACATCCCATCAAACATAGTGTACCCTTCTCCGACTTTAGGTATCTACTATTCTAAAAGTAGGTCATATTCGTTACATGGTTCTTTGGTTCACAGAACTAAGATTTCGGGAACGAAATGGTGAGATACGTAATCTTTAAAAGAATTAACGGAGCATAATAATTCAAGAGAACAAATGAAAACCGTGAAATGATCTACACCTCGGTCTAGAGAAAAGAGGTAGTCTTAATGGAACCAACGAACAAATTTTCCGTCAAAGGACCTAGGACGGGGTCTGGATGGTCTAGACTTGTGGATCACACCTCAAGGCCCTTAAACGTAATACTGTTCAAGACGGGGATTACAACCGACTATCGTCTCCACTTCTTAGTGATTGGACGTCGAGTGACTCTGGTCGTCACCCTGTTGGTGTCGGCGTCGCGGAATTAAAAATTTTAATATTAAATCGAGAGTGTTTAGGGAAGGTACGTCCGTAACAATAGCGGTAGAATGTGTAACTTTACAACCCCATGTAGTTTAAATCACCCGAACAAGTTCCAGTGTGTCGACCTCCCTCCGGTTCGACCCCAGATCTGGGACGTAGACGGAGGGACGAACATTTCGGGAAACGATCGTAGGGGTAGAGTGGGAGGGGACGGGAACTGGGAGACACGGGGTCGGGAGGGAAGGACGAGAGTTTAAGACGTCCCCGTGCTCGGTCTCGCCGAGACCCGAAAGGGGTGCCCGGGGGAGAAGTCGAGGAAAAAATAATGTCAGGAATACACAGAACTACAAGAGGATTACTTCGCAGATCTCCGGACGGGACAGAGCCGGAGGGAATTATCCCTTACTTTATACAACCACAGACACGGACCCCGAAACAACTCTACCACGTGCCTCGGGGACCACCTCTGTACCTCCTCTTGGGAAGGGAAGTAACGTCTATCAGAGTCCATTCCTTCGAGTGGACGTCCCGTCCAGCCACGGTAGTGTCATTAACGCCGCCGCACCGACTCTCCGCTCCCGCTAGTCAACCTAGAGACAGACAGCCCGAAAACGATCGACACACTAGGACCCGAACGATGAACGGGAGAGACTTGGACGACGATTCAGCGAAGTCAGCACAGGCTGAGACACGCTGGGGTATCTGCCGTCGGGTGGTCCGAGGGGGTAGGGACCCTAAGAGGTCCGTTCTTGTGACCTCACCCAACGGTAAAGGAAGAGGTTACGTACTTTCACTTTTCACTTTCACTTCAGCGAGTCAGCACAGGTTGAGAATCGCTGGGGTACCTGACGTCGGATGGTCCGAGGAGGCAGGTACCCTATAAGGTCCGTCTCATGATCTCACTCCACGGTAACGGAAGAGGTAGAGACTCGGATCTAGTGAAGTTCACCCTCTTTTCGTATTGTTGACATAGAGGAGATTATTTTAGTAACGGTCTACCCCTACGTAGGTGCCATCTACGTTCGAACCACATGCTATGTCTCTTCAAAGGATCACTAAACGTCAACAAGAATTTCGAGAGTGTGGTAACTGGGTAATTACTATTATCCTGTACAACGGTAAAGTGTAGAGTACTTTTGAACCGTTAGATAATTCATCGACAGGTAAAAATACGGGAAAATATCGTCTCACCCGGTTCGGAGTTTCTTCCCCGACCGAATCCCAGTGTCGCAACCAGTCACGACTTTGTCTTTCAGAGACCCGGGGACGGTCTTGATCCATCCTGGTAACCCCCGACCGACGGACTGCAGGACATCGTCCACTAAATTCCCGGTGTCACTTGAAACCCCGACCTATGAGTCGGACGGGAAAGCAAAACTCTCAGTCTGCCCGTCTACAATATCCGACTCAGTACAGGGGGAGGGGTTTTAAGTATACGACTTCAGGATAGGAGGTGACACTGACATGAACCTCGCACCCGGAAATTCTCCCATTAATTCCAATTTACTTCAGTACTCTCGCTCTGGGATTAAATTATCCTAACCACAGGAATACTCCTCTCTTTCTCTGCGGACGTTACGTTCCCGGACCGCTTTCCGGTGCACTCCTGTCTTACGCTCCCACCGGCAGGTGTCCCGGAGGAATGGTCCTCGGTGGGGACGGTCGGGGATTAGACGCCTGAAGGTCGGGGGTCTTAACACCCTCTTACGTGAAGACAAGTCCGGTGGGACAGACCCCTTAAGACAAAACCGTCGAACTAGTTTGATTATATCACCTCTTAACGTCAATCGCGGAGAGGTCGGCTGTTACTGACTTCCCCACTGTCTTCGACCTTATTTATAAAAGGAAAAGGACCCGAGAATAAGGACCCTGTTTTCCCCTTTTTCTCTCTCCCCTCCTTCACTAGTGTTTCGTCTTTCCTCTACCCTGCCTTTCCCCTCTCTCTGACCTCTCTCCAAAAATCTCACAGACCGTATATGATCGTCGAGTCACTTTACAATCTACGTATCTAACCCTTTACCTGGCAACCGGGAACAGTACGTAATGTCAACAATTGAAAACCGTTGTAATATCATGATCCATGTCTAAGAGTTCAACGTCGTTCTCCGAAGGTGTATCCACTAACGTTGTAAATAAACTCTCATTAATATCCCGGACGATCGGAAAATATACGACCGTCTCTGTAACAGTGTGTGACGAAGTAATTGGAAATATTCTGAGGGACAGACACTAATAAGCGTCTACTCTACACATTCTGATACGGGTAAATTACCTACCCTTTTGACTCTAACGGGGTTCAGTGTGCATCGGGCTCAGCATCTGAGACTCGGACCTCGGGTACGAAAGGGCTAAACGTACAATTCTGGTCACTCTAACTCTCTTGTCAATGGAATATCCTCTCGGGGTGAGGAACAATCCGAGGACAAAGAGGTCAATGAAGGATGTACTGGATCCTTTGCAGAATGGCCTGTCTAGGAGTACCACCACCCTCGTGTCACTTCGGGAACCACGGAGTAGTCATCCTTCACGGGACACGACCCGTCGAGACTTCACGTTTGAGAAAAAGAATTAGAGGTCATAGGGTAAAGGGTCTAACATGTGGTCCTTGTCATTGAGTACAGAATTTTCTGACACAACTTACTTCCCTCCACTGGGTTCGTCTTACGGTCCTATCGTGGGTCGAGTCAAGTACCACTAACACTGATGGACATCGAAGGGTTTGGGATACGTCTTATCCCTCAGGAGTGGAACCCTTAGAGAATCTATTTCGTTTCGGGTTCGACTACAAAAGAGACCGAACAGGGTGGGGTCCGACGACCACCCTCCAGGGACTCCCGTCCTTCAGGTCGTCAGTACCCTCCACTGTCGTCTCCAGAGTCTCTGTGGGACCCCTGGTGGATGACGGGGAGCCTTCCACTGCTACACCGACCGGACGGGTTCACCACGTTTCACTGTTTACTCCAACACTTCGTCGTTGTTGTAGACACAGTAGTAAAGACGTGGCCCTCCAGTTGACCGAAGCATTTGCCACGACGACGGCCTCGCGAGAAACAAATCCTTAATTAATCCTCGTCGTCTCTTGACGACGAGTACGTCTAAAACCAGAGACCTTCAATATTTTTCCGTCTACCTAAAATTCGTTTACGCAAAAAGTGGGAAATTGCAGCACACTTTCCCACGCACAGTCTCGGCCCCGTAGACTCATTCTCTGTAACTTTCCCTTGTGGACTCGCGAACGGAGGACTACGTGAAGACACACGGGTACACGGACCGGGGTAGGAAAGTCGACGATGTCAAACACACAACCATGGTGAAAAAATAATCGGTGCCGTCTCAGACGTCAGAAAAATACACGGTCCTTGGCACGACCAACGAAAGGTGTGAGAATGAAATAGTTTAACGGCACTCTCAGGTCACTCCTCCGAAAACCAGTGACGGACAATGGACACTCCGAGTCTCGTCACGTACGAAAACAATCTGCACTACCTCGAGTCCGAAACTGCGTCCCAGTGTCTTCAGGTTCCAACTACGGCACTCGACGACACGAAATCATCGTGGGGAAGTAAGAAGGACTTTACAAGACTCATAGGTAAACATTGTCTATAGACAATTATAGATAATTTTCGACTCACTCCTTAAAACTTCTCGTCTAGGACATTCTGTGTCCTTAAGAGTACACCTTTGGTTACTCCCGGTAAATGTAAAAGTGCGTAGTTGAGACACACCGATATCTAAAATTAATAGGAGTTTCTTATATAAAATAGGATCGTCAGTATTATGACAATTACGATTGATTATAAACATGTCACGAAACCGTCAAAGTTCTGTTACAAGCGTATAGATGATAGTGTAAAATAGAAGTTTTGGTAGGAACCATAAATCTGAAACTATAATATCGACAACAATAATAACAATCGGGACGAACTCCGAGTCTTTCCAAGTAATATAGCTTTGGGTGTCTCATGAGGTACTATTTCAGTTTAGAGGAAAAGGGTCGATAGAGTCTTAGGGGACCCCTGTCATCCTTCCAATCCCTACGGACACCACCGTTTATCCCTTCTTGAGCACAGCCTCTTCGTGTACGTTAATACCGCATAATTTCCTAGCTCCCCGGAAATTTAGAGACGAATATTCTCAAAGTAAAAATTTCCTCCTTTTAGTTACGGACCACTTTCTTTAAGTGAGAAAGTTTGAGTCTTATTCAATCACACTGTAACTCCTATTTTCTACCTGTTTAAACCTAAATTTAGGATTTGAAAGCTAGGGGAGTTGAATACTGAAACTCGTTCAACTAAATGAACTCGGACTCAAAAGAGAAGACACTTTGTCTCTTTTTCCACAACGGTTTGTCCTCTTCCCAAGGTACTCTACCGTATTCCCTTTGCCCACTAGGCTACGCACGGGTGTCTCGTACACGGGTGACTCACTCACACTCGGAGACTGTATCACTTGTTCCTCCTTCTGTGACTCCGACCCCAGGTCTGTCCTAACTCACTTTGAGACTCTAGGAGGTGGTAGTCGAAACACTAGAACGCACCCACGTACGATTCAGTGAAGTCAGTACGGGCTGAGAAATGTTGGCATACCTGACATTGGGCGGTTCGAGGAGACAGGTACCCTAAGAGGTCCGTCCTTACGACCTCATCTAACAGTACGGGAGGAGACCCCCTAGAAGGGCTGGGTCCCTAACCTGGGTGCAGAGAATACAGAGGACGTAACCGTCCGCCCAAGAAATAGTGATCGTGGTGGACCCTTCGGGATATACTGGAATCTTAGTGAGTTCAGGAGATTTGGAGTCAAAAGAAGATCTTTTTACTCTTACTACCAATATGTATGGTAAAACAAACGGTACACTTAATTTTGATTAAGTATTGTACCTAGTCGGACTCCGGAAAAGGTGTCTCTTGGACTCGAGAGGACCCAAGGCCACGTAAAGGGAGAAGGGTAAGGTGCTAAAACACAGAGTCGAGACACGAGAAGTTCGTTTGTGTCGTTCGGGTCCCGCGGAAGGGACTTCGAGGTGACAACGACACGAAGGAGACCCGTGACCTCGACCCTTCGTCAAAACCTAAGGTCGGTACAGATGTTTTTAGAAGGGTTGAAACACCTCCCTACACAGGGGAGTTACGTGTCTCGATCTCCCTTTTCTATCGTAATTCACATTAATTTACACGTGAGGACGCAAGCCCTTTACGTAACCCCCCTAAACAGAAATTTCACAGTAAGAACAACGTTTCTGTGGACAATACGATTATCACGACGAAAGCAGAGGGTTGACCCCCGGACCTACAAAAGAATCGTCTCGAGGACACGTATGTAATGTGGGGTACGACGTGAGGTACCAGATCGTAGAAAACAAAAAAAGAGTTTACATTCGTGGAGCATAAGAATTAAACCGGAGACATTACTTCGTGTACCGACCCTCTTCACGAATTCACCCAGGGGAGTAACCTCTCTTATGGACTACCCTCTTCTGATCTTCTCCTTGTTTGTAAATAACTCGGCAACGGTACGCGATCCGCGACACGAATTACATGCTGACACGGGACGATGAATTAGAGTGGTCTCCGGGTTCCATCCATAAACATAACAATGAAATGGCTATTTCTTTGGTTTAAGTCTCTCCGACGTCAAATCAATAAGTACGTGGATTATAAAGAACTCGTCGGAGAGTGATGCACAGTGCATGACAGAGTCTGTGGACCCTAACACACTAGACTAGACATCTCAAATAATTGTCGGGACATTTGTCTCCGGTTCAACTCTGACTCAGGGGTCCCTGTAAATCACTGAAAAGATTCCAGCATCTGATCCTCGACCTTAAGTTTGGGTATAGAGAACCTCAGAACACATCTAAAGAAACTTTGCTCCTCCGGACCTCGAACAAGTAAGTGAAGAAGACACCTCGTAGAAGATACGTGTTCCGTGACATCGTAACGTCGGACAACAAGAAGTCAGCGAGTCAGTACAGACTGAAAAACACTGGGATTCCTAAAGTCGTACGGTCCGAAAGGACAGAAAGTAGTAGAGGGCCTTAAACGAGTTTAAGTACAGGTAACTCAGCCACTACGGTAGGTCCGTAGAGTAGGAGACAGTAGGGGAAGAGGAGAACGGGAGACAGAAAGGGTCTAGTCCCAGAAAAGGTCACCCAGTCGAGAAACGTAGTTCACCTACGTTTCCTGACCTCGAAGTCGAAGTCGTCGTCAGGAAGGTCCAAGGACAATAGTGACCCATCCCTACAACTCTCTTTATAAGTTCCTTCTGTCCATCGTGGTACGGTCCGTGTCTGGTTTCTACCATTCTTGTGTCTCCTCTTTCCCCAGTGAAGGTCGACGTCCCTAGTTCCCTTCGAAGGACCCCTTTCCTTTCCAGTACGTCCAGAATTTAACACGGCCCCTAAACCTGTAGTCAGTTATTAGCTGTTGAAGACGGAGAAACAGTTCTAGAGAAACGTCATCAACTATAATCGTTCTGGAACCCCAGTCCCTACACAAGGTGTGAATAAGAGAAAGGGTCTCCAATAATCTAAGTATCGAAGGATAAGTCGTGGTTAAGTGGACTATAACTGATGAGACACCCTGAAGGGTCCACCACGTCACCATTTCTTGGACGGACGGTCACGTCCTCTGTATTCTCTGTACCCAAGCTAGGGACCCAGTCCTTCTAGGGGACCTCCTCCCGTACCGTTGGGTGAGGTCATAAGAACGGACCTCTTAGGGTACCTGTCTCCTCGGACCGTCCGATATCAGGTATCCCAGTGTTTCTCAACATGTGTTGGCTCGACGTACGGACTGATAAGACAGGGTCTTACTCCCGACCCCTGACTAGTTCGATGCATATGTCTGTACCGAAGAAGACACTTTTCGAGTATCTTGTCTCTTCTTTCCCTCACCAAATTCAGGAAACATCAATAAAGTCCCTTCTGAACCGTCCCTTTCCACTTACAGTCACATCCTTTCTTGGAATAATCACTAACTCAGACCATGAAGAGTTGTAAAATGTGGTCTTTGAAAGTAGATCTACTTTACAATACACCTATGGACTATACATTGTCTGTTTTCACCTACACGAACCCGACCTTTAAACCTCCTCAATCACCACCCGCTCACCCGTGTCCTACACACACCCTGTCGGTGTGTGGTGGTTCCGGCACGGGACACTCGCACTGGACTCATGTCGAGTCAGTGGGACGTGAGGGGTGGGACAGTGTCTCCCTCCGTGACGGGACTTTCCCTTTGCGTGAGTTCCGACCTCAACCGCTCGTCCACCCGTGGTCCGCGTGCCAGAAACCATGGGATAGGATGGGGTACCGAGAAGATGTGGTGGCGACTGTCCACCCCAACCAATAAAAAAAGGGGACCCAAAACAAACGAAACCACCGAAAGTTGAATATAAACCTTTATTAACATCTAAACGTTTTCTTGACGTTTCTTGTGTGTGTATTAAAGGTATATGGAAATTCGGTCAAAGGGAATTAGAAAGCACTGTTACCGTGGAAACAGTTTTGGCTCTTAAAATTGGAACTACGTTGTAACAAATGACTTATGAATGAGGACAAAGAGGCCAAAAGGGTGCCTATGGGAACAGACAAAGTCCTGGGTTCCGGACCAGGGCATAACGGAAATCAATGGGAGAGAGGGATCAGCAGAAGGGGAACATGTCCCCTCAGAACAAATATTGGTAGAACTTGGGAGACTTCTCATGACCCAGTCCATAAAATGTCCTACAAGGACACAAACCTAGACAGACTACGAAAGAGTATCAATCTGACTTTAACATCTGACCCCCTTGTCACGATGTTTCTGGTTCACCTGAAGAACAGTGAAGTATAGTCGTCCATACACTGTAGGTGTCTTAAATAGTGACTACCACAATTGGAACTTGTGAAGACACTCTCCCACACACGGTTCAAAGACGTGAGATTTCAAATATAGAAAGAGAACGGTATCAGACAATAATCTTCGTTCAAAGGATTCAGGTCGTGTACGTTCCTCTCTCCCCGATTCTCGGTGGACGACCTCTCTCTCCACAGTTTCTTACACACCCATAAACAATCTTGGTGACGGTATTAATTATCGATAAACCCTCTCTACGAACCTCTGAGACCTTTATAGGACAAAGAAGTACTTCAAAGGGGTGACTAAAATCGTAAGTAGTCACCTAGAACGGACGTCGCCAAATAATGACGTTACCTCTTTTCCTCAGCATTTCGTTTTATTTTTGTTTTTATATTTCCCTCTTTTTCCTCTGTTCTTTCCTTCTTCCTTTTCCCACCTGTGAACAATTGCCGCTGGAGAACAGATCCACCCTCTGAACTCAGTCCCGTCCCCAGTACCGGACTGACCGGAGTGACCGGCACACTGAACGAGAGTTGTGCCCCGCTATATTAACCGTAACGGTACCGCGACAGTCATCGGTAGTGAGTCCGACTCCCTCCGAGAAAATTGAGACGATCCTTTTCCAGGCGTACCTCGTTACACTATTGTGGATTGAACGGATTATAAAGGAGGTCTAAAGTAGAATTTTATATGGATGACCTCCTTCGTCCATCGGTCTACTAAAGTCACGAAACCACGTACATAAACACGATATACACACAATATACAACATACATACGAAAAAAAAAAGGAAAGACATATACAAATGATGACCCAGGGGACCTTAAATCCCTCCTTCCTTCAATGCTTCGGAAGGAAACGGACATAGAATCGAAACTCGTCAGTATCTCGTCGAACTTAGGAACCGTTCTAAGGTATTCTAGATCTACTATTTTATGTCGACTGAGCTTCGCACCCCTCCCCTTTACGGCCTTACACTTATTCGACGGGCACGGACCGTGTAGACCCGCATAGACCACACCCAGTGACCCTCAATTTGAACGGTCAAGTAGAACAAATAGGGGACCTCGTCTAGAGTACCTCCTCCAGTGGAAACTCTACTAAGAACTTCCCAACTCTCACCGTTCTTAAGAAGGTTTGTCTTTTATCGAACGTTCTCGGATTCTTGTAAGCCTTTAAAGGATGGGTACTTTTATAACCCCCTGAAGGATGAGTAAAACGAATCTTAATAGAGACTAATCCTCCTCGACAACACATTCCTACACCGAATGAACGTAGTCATCTTACTACTTCGTGAATTTACAAAAGAGACATAGAATTTGTAGAACCTTGTCGTTGTGTCATAATTACTAACAAAGTATTAACTAATCACCCAACCAAGTAGACGACCAGCCATCGAAATCCGAGTAAGTCTCTGAGACGGAGTAATGACAAGTTTGAAACATCGTTAGGGACAACCACAGGTCGAGTCTACGGGAGTCGTGATTGGGAAAGGTACGTACGACCGAACTGAATGTCCACGGTCGTGAACACGAAGACCGACCTCCGAGAGACCGTCGAATCATTACGAGACGGGTCCGACCTCCACCCGATCTTACGGTCCCTCAGGAGTCGAGAAGTCGCCGTCGGGAATGAACTACTAACAACCTCCCACCAATTATGTAAGGGGGACCGGGACGGTGGGGTCACCCTGTCTGGAGGACACCAGGTCACACCGTCGTCAAGATTGTGAAAGCCGTGGTCACCTTCTATTAAAAAAAAGGTTTCTGGTCCCGTCCAACCGCCCTACCAAAGTCCTGGTAAGTTCACGTACTGTAATTACACGTGAAATAAAGATAACAATAACGTACTCGAGGTGGAGTCTAGTGGTCCGTAATCTAGGGTCTCCAACCCCTGGGGACGTGCTACAATAGATTGAATTAATTGGTAGGAAATAACGGGGAGAAGGGAAGGGGGAAACTAAAGGAGCGAAGGGGTGGTCGAAAAGGACCTTAGTGAAAAGTTTATTGGTACATGCGAGTTCAGGAAAAGACTCAAAGAAGACCTCTTTCTGTTTAACCCGAAGGAAACACCGGGTCTTCTCCTTTTTTTTTTATACTGGAACTGAAAGTCATCAAGACTTTATCTAGACGACCAACTCTGTCTCGGTTTGTGACAGTAAGACAGTGTAAGGAAAGAACGTTCCCCTCTCTAACCGAGCCCCCAAGGTTTTGGCACGGACTTCAAAAACAAACCTCCAAAGGTGAAGGTCTGTGGAAGTAAAGGGGGGACACAAATACTAAACGTCCTTAAATAAATTAAAAGAAATTCCTCTAAATATACGAAGGACGGATGATCCAGGGTCAATCTTTTGTTTGAGAAATTCAGGTCGAGAAGGTCGCCATCCCCTCAAACCTATAGGATAGACGATCCTCACGAGCAGAAACTGAACCTACACACGGTCCTCATATCCCGTCCCACCAACCTGAAGGAGAAGAGGGAGGAGGAGACAGAGACGGAGAGACGGCCGTGACTGAAAAGATAAACGTGTGTGCCTTCTTCTGTCAGGACTCGAACTTTCGAGACTGGATAAAAGAAAAAAAAGGACTAACTTACATTATTATCCATGGCAAAAGATTCGTGAATCATGTACGGTCCGTCCTACGGTTCGTGAAAGGTATGTAATAGAACAAATAAAGATGTTACCGGGATATCCCTTCCGTGATAATAATAAAATAGTACTCCTTCGATTCTAACCCCCTTTAATACCTCAGTAAGGTCCAGTATATTGATAATCACCACTTTGGTCCTAAACTCAGGTCCGAGTAGACTCAACTTAGGGACACAAAACGAGTAAGGCGCCACAAGAGGTACTACTTTAAGCTATCCATATTGAACCTTCTGGAGACATACGAAGCCTTGTAATAAGTAGTCTTGACTCATCCCTGAAGGGACCACCCGGTCACCAATCCTGAAACCGAAGGTCCCGACCCCCACACCCAAGTCAGGGGCCAACCCTTCGATTCTAGTGTGTACGTAACGTCGGTTTTCTTTTCTTTTTGTATTTTGTCTTTATTATAACATTGTTTAAGTTATTTCTAATTTTTTTTTCTTTTTTTCTTGGTGTAGTTTTTTTTCTTTTTTCTTGACATTTACATCAGCCCCACCCCCACACCTCTTTACTGAGTCCTCGTGGAACCCTTTTGTGTCCACCTAAAATAACCTGTTATTCGACTCACTTCACATTCATTGTCACAAATTATTGTTGTTGTTTTCCAAAAAAAAAAAAAAAGTTAAATCTAAAGTAGTTACATTCCAGAGTGGATTTTGCCTATAAGACTAGACGAATCAGTAAAGAACCGTATAACAGACATTAACACCATAATAGAAATTTTTTTTTTTTTTGAGTCTTACCTCACACAGGTCCCTTCTAATTGGTGTCCCACCACTTTCGCACATTTTGGCACAATGGTGTCAAGACTCCTACTGACCCTCCTAAATAGGACCTCTTCTCTTCTGAACCCTTAGAGCCACCCCTAATGATAAAATTTAGGACTTATAGAGACCTCCCCTCCACCCTCGATTTAAACAGGGCACACCGGAAGTCTATGTCCTTGTCATCCCTCTTCAGGACACCGTCGGCTAGGGTCGAGATAAAATCTTTCTGTGTTATCGTTTTCATAGGTCTTAACCTTATCCCATAAAGTTCTCCACTATAAGTGAGATGGCACGGACACAATTCTCCCAAAAAAAGGGGGGTGTTCACCATATTTATGTTGAGTTTGACCGATTTCCTATTTATTCCAGAAACGAAGGAGTTCTTTGACTTCATAGATTTCAACGGAAATCGAATCTCTACCACTCCAGATTACAGTCCTTATACAGAGACAGGGAAGTGAGACCAAAGGAGACCCATCCGAAGTCAAGAGCCTGTTTGAGAGGGGTCCAGTACCATTCTAGTAAAACATGAAATCTTTACCCGAAGGGTCCACCTCGACCACTATTCCTTGGGTGGACGGTTACGTCCTCTGTAGTCTCTGTACCCGAGTCAGGGACCCAGTCCTTCTAGGGGACCTCCTCCCGTACCGTCGGGTGAGGTCATAAGAACCCCGAAGGGACCACCGAGTCTGTCAGTTCTTAGACGGATGTTACGTCCTCTGGGTCCAAACTTGAGAAGCAGTCCTTCCAGGGGACCTCTTCCCGCGTCGTTGGGTGAGGTCATAAGACCAGACCCTTTAGGGTACCTGTTCCCTCGGAACGGACGATGTCAAGTACCCTAGTGTTTCTAAGTCTGTGTTGACTCGCTGATTGTGAAATCGTGTCGGTCCTTCCTCTCTCTCACGAAGAATAAAAATTCAATTCACGGACCTGTTTGATAGCAGACGAGTGTACACATAGGAATACAATCAAAAGACAACTACGACATTTTTTTTTAATATTTGAATCACCGAATTTTATTATGTGAAACCAATATAATATGTATCAAGACATCAAGTATTTAAGTTTTGCCAAGAGTGACTCAATGTCAGTGGGACAACCACCTTCTAGATGCAAGGAAGACTTCCCGGATACCCTCCGGAACAAAGAAGCGGGAATGACCGAACGTCTCCGACGGGTGCGACAAACTGAACACCGGGGGATGAAGGTAGACGTTTCGGTTGTTGTCGCTCAGCTCAAAAAGAGTGTGATGTAGTGTGACTGAAGGAGAAGAAGGGAGAGGGAAGAATATTCCTGGGAACACTAATATAACCTGGACAAATATATTGATCACTTTCACTTTCACAATTCAGAGAGTCAACACGGGTTGAGAAACAACCTGACATCGGACGGTCCGAGGAGACAGGTACCCTACGAGGTCCGTTCTTGTGACCTCACCCAACGGCAAAGGAAGAGGTCCCCTAGAAGGACCGGGTCCCTAGCTTGGGCGTAGAGAACCCAGAAGACGAAACGTCCGTCTAAGAAGTAGACGACTCGGTATCCTCTTCGGTTTCTTTTAGACGGATAATTTTTCAACCAACTGACCGTTGGAATTGAGATAGGTGTTGGAAGTAAGAGGAAACGGTACATCGGATTGTATAAGTGTCAATGTCCTTATTTCTACATCCGGATGACTCCTGTAATGAGACGGGTGGTGTCCGGGATTTGTTCAAAGACGCTACGAGGTTGATCAGTGAAGACCCAGTCCATTGACGGGGACCTGAATCTGAGTCCACTCGGTCTCGGTCTGGTACATCTGACTCTTTACAACTTCCCCATAGTTAGTACATTATAGAGTTCCCTTTTGGTCCAGGAACAATGTTTTCTTGTTTCAACACAAAACAAAAAAAAAAAAGGATAAGACTATAAACTTCTGGTATAGGTTACCGATACGAATCGGTGTCCCTTTCCTTGATCGACTAAAGCAAGACACATATTCTAAGATAAGAGTTGAGGATCTGTTCCGGGATCCCCAAGGATTCAGGTCTGAATGAGAGAACAAAAAACATCAAAGGACCAAGGATCTCCTACCTCAGTCTCTTCTGTTACCGTGGGGTGAGGTCATGAGAACGGACCTTTTAGGGTACCTACCTCCTCGGACCACCCGACGTCAGGTACCCCAGCGTTGACTCGCTGAAGTGAAAGTGAAAAGTGAAAGTACGTAACCTCTTCCTTTACCGTTGGGTGAGGTCACAAGAACGGACCTCTTAGGGTCCCTGCTGCCTCGGACCACCCGACGACAGATGCCCCAGCGTGTCTCAGCCCGTGCTGACTTCGCTGAATCGTCGTCGTCGTCGTCGCCGTCGTCTTCTACCTCAGCCGATCACTCTCAGTACCTACTGTAAAATCCTCTTTACCACACCATAATTGATTAAAAATACCTCAGGGTGTACCAGTTCATCTACCGAACTGGGGGTCCTATTGCGACTAGTATATATATATAAAAAAATTCCTCACTTTTTATGACAGAAGAAGTGGACTCTTCCTATAAAAATTCCTGTATAGGATTTTCCAAGGTATGTTCAGAAGTCGTTTTAATACCGTTGTAAGAGATCGTCTTGTTGTTGTTTTCGGTAAGGAAGGTTTGTCACGGAATTCTTTTCGTTTTTCATACCCAGAAGGGTGTTGACTTGTAAGAGGGGAGGAACGGACGACGATCGACTTTAACTTGTCCTGGTACTTTAGGATTGGTTAAAGTGAGGTGGTGTCCACGGAACTCACTATGTAAAGGTCAGTTTACCGTGTGAAATCCCGATGTCTACCACCTTTTATATCTTTCGTATCCATTCTTACTCCTCTCTTAGAAGGTTCCAGAAAACCCCCTTATTACACAATAATTTTCAAAAAGACTGAAAACTGAGGTGTTACAAATTCGTCCACTGAACCGACCCATTAAATAATCCCTTTGGAAACCACTATGTCTGTTAAGTCCGAATCGATCCTTTCACCTCAGCCCAGGACGTATACGTGGTGTACTTGAAGTTCCTAGACATTTCAGAAAATCCGTTTCACCCTGACTTGTCTAGTCGACGGAGCCGTTACGGGTTTCGGGTCGATGATCTGTCCCGCGACTGGATCCATGACTTGTTCGTACGTAGGTTTGGTGACAACCAGACTAAAGACGACCAGTGTCGGAGTCGAACGGAATCAAAGACAAACACTGACTTTCGGGCGGGGATTAATACGAAGGTAATTCACTCACTCTTTCGGGTCCCAAGAATCGAAAGGGGACATACCCACCATGAAAGTCGTGATCAGACATTCAGAATGCTTTCGTCTGTGAACCAATACGAGTGACAAGACACAAATCCGAGAGTTTATGGTAGAGTGAGTATGATTTGTCGGCGACTCTCTCCTTTTAGTACAACAGGAGTACAAAGGTGCGTGAGGGACCTCATTATGATGGATGTATACATGTACGTATGTACGTGTGTGTGTGTGTGTGTCACTCTTCTCGAGTGAAATATTACATACCTTAGGTCTTACTTCCTTTTTGAAAGTTTAAGTCAGAAAGATCAGTTACATTCGACACACAATAAACACGGTCATAGACATTGAGGTCCAGACCTTCCGCGTTCTATCCATACGCCATAAAAACAACTTGACTCGTTCCAATTGAAGTGTCTGACTTTTGACTTCAAGTCTCTCTTTACTTACCGGGTTTCAGTATGTCTTTTAATTACTACCTCTTGTCACCATAAAGGGGATGGAGGAGGATACGTCACAGTGAATAGGTCTGGAAAGATAAAGGGGTAAAACCACTGATTTAAATTTCTGGTTGACTTCTTTAGTGTTAAAGACTAGAAAATTAAGAAGATTTCTTATAACTACAAAAGGACTGTGCCATACCATACCTGGGGACAGTAAGAGAGTAAGTATATATATATATATATATATATATACATACTGTATACAATGCTCTTTCACTCAAGACTTTGAATTTGGTGTAACAAAGTCGAGAACGGAGTTAAAACCGTAAATAAACGATCCTTCACCTGACCTTACTACTCCAAACGTAGATTTCTACCCAGGAGTCTTCTGCTCACCCCTAAGGGAATTAATATAATTGGGAGAGTGGGAGACAAGTGTACTCTCGACGAGTCACCTCGAATTCTGGGTCACGTACCTCGACGTCCGTCCCGTCCTGGTGACCGGAGAGAAACGAGACGTGAGTGCATAGGACGACTTCCCCATCTATCGAAACCTCGACGTAGTACCAGGAGTCTCTATTTCAACCCGGCACGGATTAGGGAAGTGGGTTTCGGTGCTCTTAAGGTTTTAGTATAGAACCCCCTTTACCTTTCATACGCTCACGTTTCCTTTCGCATGAAATACTCATCGGTGTGTTTATAGACGTAACCCCGATCAAACTAATAAAAAGAGTAGAATGTAGACTCTTTTGTCCCCTAACCTTTGAACTTTACAGAGTAGGTCCCCTGAAGGGATCACCGGGGCACCAATTCTGAATTGGAAGGTCACAAATCCAAGGCAGAGACCAACCCTTCGATTCTAGGGTGGACGGAGTGTCGGTTCTTTTGTTCTCTATTTTTGTCTTCGTTATAACATTATGTAAGTTATTTCGGAAGTTTTTCACCAGGTGTACTTTCTTAGAAGTATTTTTCTCTCTCTCTAGGTTTCAATGGGGAAGTAAGTAAGAAGTTAAGATGAAAAAAAAAAAAAAAAAAAACTCGGCAGATGAGACCCGTTTTCCACTTTATCTGTACGGGACGGGGAGTTCCGAGACGATCAAATGGCAGGCGGAAAAAGACACCGGCTACAGGAGACCTACTTTCCTCCCATCTATCTCCACTCCACCTCTTGTCTCTCTCGTTTATTTCCGCAAGGTCCGTCTCCCGTGTCGTGTCCGTCTGCGTCTCTCCTACGCTCCCGCGAAAGAGTCCTCACCTTCACTCAACGACACTGACTCCGGGTCCAACGGACCCCTTCGCACCACCCCCCACTCTGATCTTGTCAGACTACCGTCCCTGACCTCAATATAGGACGTCCGATACCTCTTTGTCGTCCAGAAGTATTCGTTCGCGTCTTATCTGAAATCTTTCCTCTCCTGTTTCACTACCTCGCCCCCACAGGGGAACCCCAAAACGCACAGGGACACACGCCAGAACGGTGGAAGGGACGACGTTTGGTGTTACCGGTCCGTCCACGAAGGTTTACTCGTCCTTTTCCGTTGTTTACTTATTGGGTCAAACTCAGGGTTCGACTCGACAACTCTCGGACTCGACGCACCATTGACAAACGTTGTAATTTAACTTCAACCCAGACTAACCGACCTTTCGTGAACCGGATGTAATTACGGGTCCCTCTGAGAGGCTCAGACTAATTCGACGTCCAAAACGACCCGGGAAAGGACCACTAGGTAGTAATAAGTACAGTCGTGGTCCGGACAGTCGGAGGGAGATGGTGGTTTTAATTACTTAACTTGAGGGACGGGGCGTACAAACTACCCTACACTCAGAGATTCAGTCGCGTTCCGTACCTCTACCTGGCATTGACAAGGAGTAAAGAAAGGAGGTTTCTTCTCAGACCCGACGACGGAGAAGGGAAGTGGAAGAAATAGACGACTCGACCGTAGTATGTACCACTGTTCCCTCGGGTCCTCATTCCGTCGTCCTCACGGACCTTGGACTCTGTCATTATCCGGAACCTCTACGTCAAGTCGACATAGGGGTGACGAATCGACTCTTCTGACTCCCACTCAGAGTGTGACTCCTCTCTCGCCGTATCCTGAGTTTGTGTAGAGAGGAGAGGAGACTAAAGGAACGAGAGGATATAGAACTGAGGAGGGGATCAGACGACAAAATAAGGTGTAGGAGGGATAAAAGACTCTCACCTCCCTCCACACAAAGAAAAGGACCAAACGGTCCCCTTGGCGTCAAGTCGTAGAGATAAAAGGGAGACACAGGAGACTGTAGTTTCAGTTGAAAAGACACTACCGACGACGGGATCCCTCTTTTTACTCCTTTTTTTTTCTACGATTTAACATAAAGCTCGGATCTTTCTTTGAACCCCCAGTGGAAGTTAAGATAGATGTCGTAGGGACAGTTGACTAGAAGTTCGAAGTCGAACATACCGACATTACGGTCCCTCGAGTGATGAAGGGTTCCACTAGAAAGATAAAACCCTGTCACAACGGGTAAATCTTTCTGGAGAAATACAACTGGATTTTAAACACAAGTAAAAGGTGAGAAACCAGTATCAGGACGGTAGAGACTACCATTTCGTACTTAGATAAAAAAAGAAGGTACACCCTCAGGAAACCTAGGAAACTCGACTAAAAGTGCGAAAGTACGGGAATTTCAGGTACCAAGTAAAGGTGTGAGGACACAAACGGAGTAATCATTCGATAAGTTGGGTAAATTACTCAGTCCTGGTCGTAACGGACGTTGTTTTATCTTACCTTATCTTATCTTATGTTACCTCTTATAGTCTTAACTAACATCTTTCATTCCTGGTCAGAACGAAGACTTTACAACCACACACACACACACACACACACTCTTATACAACTCACCCAGGGAAACTTTTTACAAAATAAGGTACACGACCGATAACACTCTTTATGACGTTACTTGTCTCATGTCTATGTAGAAGTTCTTTCACTAAAGTAAAGGAAGACTCCATATGAATCTTCACCCTAACGTCATAAGATACCATCAAGATAAACATTAAAAAACTCATTAAAGGTACGACGAAAGGTATTATCGATATGGTTAAAAGTAAGGGTGGTTGTTATATATCCCCAAGAATTTAGATATGTTATAACGAAGAGTTAATATAGAGTTATTTCGACCTCTTTTTACAAAAAAAATGGTACTCATCACGATATTTTTGTACCGTTCCTTATAACGAGTTTTAGAAGGGTAAAAATCCGATGTGAAAAAAAGTTTAACCCATAGTAAGGTAGAAACATTGACTCATATAAAGTTTTTAATGAAAATAGAGAGATTTGGTGTCAGAGATAGAGATTTTACGTCTCGTTCACCATACGTAGAAAGACGAATAGGAAAAACACTCCTAATTTATACGACAACTTGCACTTTGATTCTTTCACTCTCCCAGATTCCATATCATCATCACTACCCTATCATCATAAATACACTCTTTCTTAATTTACTAAGTAAAGAGAATAAGTAAGAAAAGGGAGACAGGGGTAGAAGGAAAATAGGAAAGAGGAAAAAGTACGATCAAATTGTGTCAGAACTAAAGAGTAGTAACAAAGAGATTAGTTCTATGCCACTCTACTTGAAACACTGGGGTGTTTGGGTTCAAGGTTGGGTCGACAAACGTGCCGACATACTAGAACTGTTCAGAAGATTGGAGAGATTCGGAGTCAACGAAACGAGAACTCCACCCTTAGAGTCGGATATTTTTACTACTCCAAAGTGCTAACTTACTCAATGGGTAGTACGTACTGCGTAGCATCTTGAGTCACTTATTGTCCAGGGAAAGAGGACAGGGTGATAAGGGTTTCGGGGTGGGAGTCTTTCTGACGATAAGAGTATCCAACTTCAGTCAGAACAGTGAGTCTTAACCCGACTCAGGTCCAGGCGATTGTCCCTTCCCTCTACACGTACTTAGAGAGGTCCTCCAAAGAACCACTACTTCAACGAGAGATTATTGGAAGTCCTTTATCACCACAAAAACTCCGACCACGGTCTGGTCTACGGAGTTCTAAGATCGTTAGTTACAAACACGACGGGGTGCAACCGTCGTCAGAGACGTTTTCCTTTCTTCTGACCCAAGGGACCTTCTGTCCCCTTCTCCTCCGTGGGTCGACGTTGTCCTCAGGACCCACTCCGATGTACTTCGGGACTCAGAACTACGGGTAGCAGTGTATCTCTTTTACTCGTAGAGACGGATAGATGGAGCGTTCGGTCTACATTCGTAGTCTACTTTGGCTCTTTCACTCTCCCACCAAAAATCACTAGGCTCACCCTCTTAAAATAAAGACACCTGTATTTAAATTAAGTCTGGTTTATACACAAAAAAAGGGGACCTCTGAACCGGTAGAAACCTGACACACGAAGATTTCTTCATTAAACAACGACGACACTCGGCACGGGAAGGGTGTAGTTGCGACTTCGAATTAGAGACGGTCTCCGGACAGTTGGGACGGGAAGTCGGACCCTGAACGGGGGTTCCGGGGGTGGTCGGTGTCGGGTTGACGGAACGAAAAAGGGAGGGGGACGAACCATATCGAAGGTTCGTGGTGACTTTAAGAGAGAGAGAGAGAGAGAGAGNGGCACGGGAAGGGTGTAGTTGCGACTTCGAATTAGAGACGGTCTCCGGACAGTTGGGACGGGAAGTCGGACCCTGAACGGGGGTTCCGGGGGTGGTCGGTGTCGGGTTGGCGGAACGAAAAAGGGAGGGGGACGAACCATATCGAAGGTTCGTGGTGACTTTAAGAGAGAGAGAGAGAGAGAGAGTACGTCAGACATGAGGTCGGTTTAAACCGAAGAGACACAGAGGGTTGTGTGGAACATCGAGGTCGGAAGAAGGACATGAAACGAGTGTGATCAGAGAAAAAAACTCTCCGTCCCCTTTCCGAAAAGAAGTGGAGATGTCTATTTCAGTAGAGTCTTTCGTGGAGGAGACTCTGTGAAAGAGTCTAACAAGGTCAAGTTTAGTCTCTTAGACTCTACTTTTGTTGGACTTAAATTTAACGCCGAGATTGCACACAGTGCCATACTGGTCCCCGATGAAGACTAGGACAGAGAAGTAGACACTTTACCCATGTTACGGTTACCAGAGAGTTCCCTTGTCCCTCCCAACTTCCACTCCGACACACATTTCACGAAATCATGTTCAACCTGTAAACTATTTTGGAGTATTCCCATTCTTAGTAAAATGAGTCCGTACCTTGAAGTGTACCTTTCTTAGGATCTCGAACGGAACCGGGTGTATTCGTAGACTGTGCATATATGTTTACTTGACTTAATTAGTCACTAAATTTAGTATGCGGAGGGTAGGGAGGAGACTTTTGGATACCCAACTCCCCGAGAAATATTAAACGTAGTCGGGATTCAGTAGGAGTGGCTAATAATCCACAAATCTTTTCACCTCCATCGGTCACTCAGTCAAGACCCGGGAGACTGGGAAACGTCGGTCTCATTAAGGTTCACAAACAAATTACTAATAATTCTATGATCATAATTGATACAAAGATTAATTAAAGTTCTCTCACATAGTCCATATTTGTTGACCTTGTTTGTCAAAGAAATATACTTATGAAAAAGTTTCTATCCAGTTTCGGTAAATTACCGAGTATTTTAAAACTTACCGAACGTTGATTGTAAAAATTCTCTATAGAATCTCTTAATTTTTTTTTTTTTCTTACCTTACTTTATCTTTTAACATTGTCTGGTCTTACCTTACTTTCCTATCTTTTACTGTCCACTCTTATATTTTCGTATCTAAGTTACCCTATCTTACCTTACCTAATCCTATCTTATCGTATCTTACTTTATCTTGTCTTTTCCTGTCTTTTACTATCCGGTCTCACATTTTCTTATCTTACCTTACCTCGTCTTCCCCTGTCTGTACAAACGTGTGTAGGCAATATAATTTCCGTTCATCAAAAATCATACACTTTGTAAAGAATCCAGTTAATATATGTACGAGTAATGTTTTGATAAATAGTAGTCAGGAATACCTTTTTATTCAATTTAAGTGATGAAATATCAAACCATCCGTCGGTGCGGGAACAAAATTATTCAACTACCAGTCAAGATACTAGTCCGAAGGGACTATTGAGTCAATAGTTTCTTAGGAGGACGTTACGTCCTCTGGGATCAAGCTAAGGACCCAGTCCTTCTAGGCGACCTCTTCCCTATCCGATGGGTGAGGTCATAAGAACCCGAAGGGAACACCGAATAAACCATTTCTTAAACGGACGTTACTCATCTGGGCCCAAACTGGGGACCCAACCCTTCTAGGGGACCGATGGGTGAGGTCATAAGACCGGACCTCTTAGGGTACCTTATCAGGTACCCTAGAGTTTCTCAACCTGAACTGACTCAGTGAAAGTGAAAGTCGAGACACTGGTCCTTGACATTAGGGGTATACCCAGAGGAGTAAGACATTGGGACCCGAACCGGGAAAATCTTCGAGGTCTAGATAACCAGTCCAATTTACTGGCTCTTTATAACTCGAAACACCGTCAGTAGGGATGTTTTTGTACCCTCGGTTTCACAGTTCACTTAAATTCCGTCATATAGTCATGAAGGGTCCACCGCGATCACCATTTCTCGGGTGGTCACGTCCTCTGTATTCTCTGTGACCAAACTAAGGATCCAGTCCTTCTAGAGGACCTCCTCCCGTACCTTTGGGTGACGTCATAAGAAAGGACCTCTTAGGGTACCTGCCTCCTTGGACCCCCAGATATCAGGAATCCCAACGTTTCTCAGCCTATACTGATTCCACTGAATCGTATGTACGTACGTAGTCATTATTGTTCAAGATGATTCTCATAATTAGTGACAAGTACACAAATCTCGTCTCAGCCGACGACGACGATTCAGCGAAGTCAGTACAGGTTGAGACACGCTGAGGTATATACCGCCGGGTGGTCCGAGGAGACAGGTGTCCTAAGTGATCCGTTCTTGTGACCTCACCCAACGGTAAAGGAAGAGGTCTCGTCCCAGACCACGGATCATTTACGAGTCACTTACTCGTAATTGAAGTCATAGGGAGATAGAGAAGGTAATGATGGTGAATAGACTAACTATGAATGATCCACGGAGGAACAGACAGAGAACGGGACATAAGGTGTGTGGTAGGAAACCTCTATCGATCAGTACGGGAGTAAACTGTCTACCCTTTTAAACTCCGGACTTCTCCATTTCACTACTGACATCCCCGATGAGTTCTGGGCACTTTATCTGTCTGGTGTCGACAAGTCTGACAGAGGACTTCAACCGACCAGGTTCGTCTACTTTTTGGAGACTCACACACAGACCGCTCCGATGGGTTGTCTTTCGTGTCCTCCCCCAGTCACTGGACCCAAAGGACCCGGTCAACAGGGCCTCCACTTTCACTTTCAGAGATTCAGTACAGGTTGAGAAACGCTGGGATACTTGATATGTCAGGTACCATAAGAGGTCCGGTCTTATGACCTCACCCATCGGTAAGGGAAGAGGTCCCCCAGAAGGACCGGGTCCTTAGTTTGACCCCGGAGGACGTAACGACCGTCTAAGAAATGGTTGACTCGACATACAAGTCGGAGTGAGATCATGAGTTCCGGTCGTCCGTCTCAACCCCAGTAATGTCTGGGTCAACGAGGGTGTGACACGGGACTATGGGGAAGTACCGATGACACCGGGTTTGTGGTCTGTAACGGACTAGTCTCCCTGTGTCTACCACTGACGACAACTGGAAGAATTCGAAGGAGAAAGAACGTAGTGGACCTCGTCCATTAGAGACGGACAAACTCTCTGCACGGTTCTTATTCGGGCCCCGTGTGTCCGTCTCCTCCTCAACCTCCCGACCGTATCATCAGGGGCTGATTTACCGCCACGCAAAGGGGGAAACCCCTGTTACGGACGGACCAGACCTCAGCGACCTAAGGACGGTACGGCCGTCAAAGAAATCGGGTTCCCTCGGAAGACCGTCGTCCCTTTGCACGAACTACTACCGGTGTCTCCACAGGAGCCCCGACCAGGGGTCGGACCTCGCGTTTACCGGTGTCCCGTAGGACCTCCCGTAACGATAAGGATCCGAACACAGGGTCGAAGAGGAGAGTGGGGAGGAGGGGAAAGGAAACGACCTCTCGTTCACCCGGACCGGTTTGACGAGGGCTTCTCACGGTGTCGGGATCCTTAGTCGTCGGGGTCCTTACCCCTCATTTCGTGGGAGTAGTCCTCCGGGGAAGGTCCAGGTCCAGGCCCAGACAGGAAGTCCTGACGTCTTTACGGGAAGTCGGTGCCAGACCCCGAGACCGAGACGATAACTACTGGCGGGTCACCCTACCTGTTCGTTTGCCCTGGGTCAGACGCGAGAGAGAAATGCAGAAACATTAAGAGTAATTTGCGACTCCGAAATCCCAGGAGTGAAGGGTCTCCTCCTACGGCACCGAGTCTCTACTTCATTGAACGGAAAATTGTCATTGTTGTGACTACTGTCAATGCGAGTATGTCGTGAGAGGGTCTCGGTCCGGGACAACAGTCACGCGACCCCGTATAACACACTACGGACCCAAGTGGGGGCCCGACAGACTTAAGTGTCGGGTGAGGACGTTTCCATACTCCGACGGGTCCTGGTGCTTCCCAAAACCGGCTTTTTGGACTACACCCAAATTTAGACACGAGGGTATAGGCTCCGACGGAGGTGAGGCCACGTAAGGATTGGGAGCGTCTCGGAGACGAGGGAATAAAGTGTATACTCTCACTACTAATGCCTGAATGTCTCAAAGACTCATTTACCATGTCCCGTGCCGATCAGGGACCGTTTATGTTTTGTGAGATTGTTCCATCGTCACTAAACTAAAAACAGTTCTTGACTATAACTTCGACTTTGAGGTTATGAAACAGGTGGACTACGCTTCTCGACTGAGTAAACTTTTCTGGGACCACGACCCTTTCTAACTCCCGTCCTCCTCTTCCCCTGCTGGATCCTACTCAACCAACCTACCGTAGTGACTGAGTTACCTCTACTCAAACCCATCTGAGGTCCTCAACCACTACCTGTCCCTCCGGACAACACGACACCAAGTACTCCAGCGTTTCTCAGTCTGTACTGACTCGTTGACTTGACTGGACACGTTTCTCGCATCAGTCCCTTTGTGACCCGGGGAATGTGGCACACCTGTGTCTGGTCGAGACAGGACAGCTAGTAAGACAGGAGGCACGGTCCCGACACAGACCAAGAAACTCCCATAGGCTCCGTAATCAAGTTACTTGCCGATTTCTTACTTACTTGTATACTTAATTACGTCGACTGAATCCATGAACGTTGAGGAGGAATTAAAGACAGGTCACAAAGAACATTACTTTGGGTGGTGGGAACTGAAGACGGAGAAGTCAGAACCGGCGTCTACCCGTCCTCACACGTCCCTTATCCCTCCACTCCGTACGATAGGTCTCCAGTCAGACGCTGGGGAGTCTACAGTCCGAGACGTAGTCCATAGACGGAGAGACTGGTAATCCACTCGGACCGGAATTGAAGGTGTACTAAATTCGTAAGAGGGAGTGGTAGCAATTCGTCATGTTTTAGTAAAAGGAAAAGGTTTCCATGTAGAGGAAGGTGGGTATTCCCACGTTAAAATAGTCTCCGACGAAACCTTTATAAATGGAGGGGTACGGAAAGTGATGAGGGAATCTGGTCGTAGGAGGGACCGTTTGTAATCCCGTCCTCCGGGAAGTGGTAAGAGGACCGGAGGTCCTCACCGACACGACTTAAGTGAGAGATGCAACACGTCGTGCCTGAAAGAAAGAAAAAAAGTCCCGTCGTGAAGTACCACATAAGACAAAAGAGAGGAAAGGTATAAAGAGGAAGGGAGGAAAAAATTTAATTAAAAAAGTAACCTCCTATTAATGTTATAACACCGAAAACGGTAGGTAGTCATACTTAATCGGTACCCACGTGTACACAAGGGAGGTAGGACTTGGGCGGAGGGTGGGGGGAGGGGTGGGGTAGGGAGACTCAGCAGAGTCTCGAGACCGAAACTGACGGGACGAAGTACGTAGCCTTAGCGTGACCAGTAGACAAAGTGTATACCATTATATGTACGAAGTCACGAAAAGAGAGTTTAGTAGGGTGGAGTGGAAGAGGGTGGCAGGTTTCAGACAAGAAACACAAACACAGAGAAAACGACGGAACTTATATCGTAATGACAGAAAAGACTTAAGGTATATATACGTAATTATGTGACATGACCATAAAGAGAAAGACTGAATGAAGTGAGACATATTATCCGAGGTCAAGGTAGGTGGAGTAATCTTGACTAAGTTTACACAAGGAGAAATATCGACTCATTATAGGGTGACACACAGACACGGTGTCGAAGGAACAGGTGAGCAGACGACTACCTGTCCCACGAGGGTCCAGGACCGACGACATTTGTCGGGCGTGCCTGAAAGAGTTAGTGTAGGACAGCACAACAAAAGGTAGACTACGATTGATTTTCCAGTCTTCAAGGGATAACACAGTGATCCTCACTTTATATCGTGACTCTTAGTCTCGTTCCTAAAATTCAACTTATTTACTCACGCACTCACTTAAAGTAAGTGAATCTCGGAGAACTACTTTCACTCTCTCCTCTCGCTTTTTCAACCGAATTCCGAGTTGTAAGTCTTTTGCTTCTAGTACCGTAGACCAGGGTAGTGAAGTACCCTTTATCTACCCCTTTGTCACCTTTGTCACAGTCTGAAATAAAACCCCCCGAGGTTTTAGTGACGTCTACCACTGACGTCGGTACTTTAATTTTCTGCGAATGAGGAACCTTCTTTTACTGGTTGGATCTATCATATAAGTTTTCGTCTCTGTAATGAAACGACTGATTCCAGGTAGATCAGTTCCGATACCAAAAAGGTCACCAGCACATACCTACACTCTCAACCTGACACTTCTTCCGACTCACGGCTTCTTAACTACGAAAACTTGACACCACAACCTCTTCTGAGAACTCTCAGGGAACCTAACGTTCCTCTAGGTTGGTCAGGTAAGACTTCCTCTAGTCGGGACCCTAAAGAAACCTTCCTTACTACGATTTCGACTTTGAGNGCTTCTCAACTGAGTAACCTTTTCTGAGACTACGACCCTCCCTAACTCCCGTCCTCCTCTTCCCCTGCTGCCTCCTACTCTACCGACCTACCGTAGTGACTGAACTACCTGCACTCAGACTCACTTGAGGCCCTCAACCACTACCTGTCACTCCGGACCGTACGACGCTAAGTACCCCAGCGTTTCTAAACCTGTGCTGACTCGCTGACTTGACTTGACTTGTCTTGAATAACGTGAGAAAGATACACGGCCCACGACAATACCCATGGTAATAAATCGTACTTGAGTCAGTTCAGGCATAGGAGTACCTTGAGTGTAAAACCACTGTCTTCTTCTATTATCTGTTTGTGTAAAAATATGATATAATACACAAACACGAAATACATTATTCACATTACTTCTGTCTATATTACCCACATTACTTCACATTACTTCTTTTTACTTACTCCCAGTACCCGATATACAACTGTCCACCAATACAAGATTTCTTCTACCGGTCCTCTGTACAGAACCTCTTCTGAAGTAACCGATCCAAACACTTACTCCTTTCTCATCTGTTCGGCGAGTCTGTAGACTCCGCCATCTCAACGTCCGTCTCCCTGTCCGGACCCAACTGTCAGATGGAGGTCGACGAAGGATAAATACTGGAACCTGTTTAGTGAATAGAGACAAAAAGAGTGAAAGAAGAGATTCTATTCCTAAGACCCTAACAAGACTAAAGAATCAACCTGAATGTCTTGGTAAGTCTGAAACCATCATCACCACAATCAGCGAACACAGACTGAGACGCTAGGGTGCCTGACATTGTGTGGTCCGAGAGACAAGTACCCTAAAAGGTCCGTTCTTGTGACCTCACCCAACGGTAAGGGAAGAGGTCTCCTAGAAGGACTGGGTCCCCAGCTTGGGTCCAGAGGACGGAACGTCGGACAAAGAAATGGTAAACTCGATGTCCCTTCAGCCCGAACCTGGACACGAATAAGGATTGGGTCAGAGCAGGGACCGGGAGGGACGGACTAGGTCGGTGTGACTTGGGGCACTCGGAGGAAGGCGGACGAGAAGAGAGGTAGGACCACCAGGAGACGAAGGTAGAAAACAGAGGTAGGGTAAGGAAATAGGGTCTATTGACGTTAAGTCGGAAGTCTACAATCGAATGTGTAGTGGAGGAGGGCCTTCGGAAACCACTGAGAAGTGGGGTTCCGTCACCCTACACGGGAATTCCCAAAGATAGTCAGGTAAAGGAGGTAGGGTGGTGACGGGTGTCCTAGGAATCACAGAGACGGGGAGTACTCTGACACTCGTAACATTCCGGCTGTCTCGACCACAAACCGTGTATCAACTACGAGGACTCGTAAACAACTTACTTACTCACTTATTTACTTTAGAAACCCATCTTCAATCCTAGTTTATTACTACTCTTTTTTAGAAAAATTTTTAGTAGGTAATTGTTTAATTACCCGTTTATCTTTATGAACAAGTCATAATTAACTTTAACTACTTCTACAGGACCGGTTCCTTTTACTAGTTTTTGAATAGCTTATTTTAGTAAGGAATGTATATGCTTGATGAAGTGTCAAATAGTTAGGAAGGTGGAAGTAATAGAGTGAACTAGCAGTTTATCTGATCCCTCACCCGTCTGGAGTTCCCTGTTTCTTTGAACACAGTCTGTTCTAGTCGGTCGAGCTTTCCTTGTCTTGGTCGTGAGTGTGAGTCAGAGGACTGAGGAACGGGTGGCATCTGAAACGATCAAGGGTCCTGACGTCGTAATTTCACACACACACACGCACGCACACGTACACGCACGCACAGGTACACACACAACCAGGGTGGACCTGAGTCTTCGGGGACACATATACACACCACAAAGATTCCTTCGGAGGACCTGAGTCTCCGGGGACACACGCACACACAGACACACATACACACAGACACACGCACACACAGAGACACACACACAGACACATACACACACACGCACACACAGACACACGCACACACAGACACATACACGCATACACACAGACACACAGACACAGACATAAATGTACACGTACACACACACCACAAAGGTTCCTTCGGAGGACCAGGGTGGACCTAAGTCTCCGGGGAAACATACACACACACACACACACATTCAGACACACACACTACAAAGACTCCGTCGGAGGACCTGAGTCTCCAGGGACGCACACACACACACACAAAGGCTCCTTCGGAGGGACAGGGGTACCTGAGTCTCCGGGGACGCACCTGTCGGACGTCTCCTCTTCGGACTCCGAGACTCAGACAGACGGTCCAGTGTCCTCCGGCTATGTAGACAAAGGTTCTTTCTCTCGACCGTGAATCACACCCACCAAGGACTCAGCGAAGAGTTCCACTCCCTCTTTCCTCCACTCCTCCGCCTCTACAAGAGACCTCCCTCGTAGTGGAACTCCCGGGGACCCCGACCGCAGAGTCGTCCGACCCTGTTTCTACCGGTCCTGACCCAAGACCGAGGTCGACAAGGACCCGTCACAACGACGAACTCGTTCACACACAGACGTCAGACCCGGAATCAGAGTGGTAACTTTTTCCACTCCAGTCACCAAAAATTCAGTACGAGGAACCCTGAGATCCCTAAACACCCACAATGAAGACCTGGTCCCTCCTTCCACCACCTCTCACCTCTACATATTGTTCATGGGAGTAAAGACGTGTTCGTAAGGAGGACATCTAAAACATACAACCTACTAAAATTCTTTATAGACTAAATAAATAAATTAACCGACGTGGCTCAGAACCAACACCGTACACCCTCGATGAAGGCGTTGGTCCCTAACTTGGACCCGAGGGACGTAACCGTCACGTCTCAAAATCGGTGGCCTGGTGGCCCCTTCAGGGACATACAACCTAAAACTCACATTTCAAATGAAACTTGTTTCCCAAGACGATGTTTTACTTCAAACTTTCGGAAACCGGTTTTACCAGTATTCACTACGGTTGTCCCCCAGTGTCGTATCTCACCAAGTACGCCCGACACCTCGACGACCGACACTTGAATCTTACAAACGTAAGACGGGAACCCCAGGAAACCCCCAGACATTATGTACGACGGAAAGACGAAGAACCAGTTTGCGTACTGACACGCTAACAAGTCCTCGACACGTATGAGACGAACGCCACAAGTACCGAGAGTAAGGGAAGGCCCAATTCAGGATCGAGGGAGTAGAGTATAGATTCCGTCGACCCGTAAGGGTCGGTGAGGGTTGGAGTGTAAATACAGACGTGATTTGAAACACGTCAAGAACATCGTAGGTTTTACGGGGTACTACAAAATTGGTCTTCCGGAAGTCAGTATCCCATGGGAGGTGGACCTGTGAGGAGAAATAAAGTAAGGTGAATTCGGCCTCAGTAACGATAAGCAACAAATATTGAGTCAAGTTCAGAGTCGAAGAGGTACTTCGGTCGAACCGAAAGCAGGAGTGAGAGACTTAACATATTGGTAGAGTTCACGTCCGTCTAACAGAAGTCAAACGAAGTTGGCATTGTGGACTGAGTCATACCAGTTCCCGGGGCGGAGGACAAACGCCGGGACGTCCTGTCTCTTGCGACACTGAAGTCTCGGAGGTAGAGAGGATCTACATAAGTCTCGGACCGCGTGTTGCCACAATCGATTTATCTGGCGGTACTCAGACAAATGGACTTATGGGGACTCGGGGAAACTTGAAGTCAACGGAACAGACTCTCTACGTCTCTTAATTCCGAGAACCTGTCCCCGCAGACTCTCCCTTTTAATCTGACACATATATTTTTCCCGAAATATTCGGTACGGCGTATGCCTATTCCCTGAACACCGAAATTGTCAGTGAGTGGACCCAACACAGACCCCTAGAGGACGACGTGGGGTCCCGGAACGCGGTCCACGGACTCTACGGAATCTTTCCTCTTGCCGTGTCGGAAGAGTCTTCACTCCGAAATTAAGATCTTCCCGTCAAGTCACGCCAACGTCCCGGTCAGGGAATCCCCACACCCGTCGAGATCGGACGTCGACGTCGGACCGGAGACGACACTCCTACGTCGAGGGGAATGGGACCCACACCCGCGAATGAAGGAACAGCATGTGCGCAGTCTTTGGGTCTGTTCGAGGTCCTGGTGCCGTCCTGTTTACTACGGTGTGGGTTCCGGAAGGTGTAACGAAAAGAACGGAACAGATGGATGTAAAAGAAGGTTTGTCCGAAAAATTTTTTTCTTTATCCTTAAGTCCCTTGAATTCCCTTTTCTTTGATCGAGTCGGGAAGAGGATGTGACCTTTGAGGGGTTCCTGGGTCTTGTGTTTCCGTATAATGTCTCTCCCTTTCAATAAAGTAATCTCTGTAACAAAGTGAGAAACCGGTCGTACATTATGGAAATAGTTACTTTTTTTGTTTTTGTGTTTTTGGGACTCACTGCTCACCTTCCCACAAAGGGTCTTCATGAGTACTTTCATCCCCGTCTCCTTCGTAGTCACTGACCCCGGGAGGGCAGGTCCTACACCTGCCTTGGTGTCCCGAATGACGGGTCGGTGCACAAGTGAGTACCCGGTCACGGGGAAGGGTAGGGAAGTGGAGTAAAAGGGAAAGATGTTTGACCTCTCAGATCAATGGAACGGAACCTCTGAGAAAGATCGACCCTCCACACACAGACGTATATAGGTAGGGAACCATAGGTGTCCCCTGACTAATGTCCTGGTGACACCTATGGTTTGAGGGGTCCACGAGCTCAAGGAACATAATTTACCACACTACATCAGTCGGGAGACATAGGCGTCTACACCTCCCTAATGAGATATATACATGTGCACATACGTCTATGCTCCCGAAGAGTCCACCGTGAGCCCCATTCCTTAGACTGACGGTTACGTCCTCCACGTTCTCTGTGCCCAAACTAGGGACCCAACCCTTCTAGGGGACCTCTTTCTTAATCGTGGGGTGAAGTCATAAGAACGGATCCTTTAGGGTGTCTCCTCGGACCACCCGACGTCAGGTACTCAGTCTGTATTGACTCACTGACTCGTGTGTGTACGTATTTATATGTACGTGTATACATGTGAAGTACAGTTTTATATTCACAGAACTTCAATTTTATACAGGGAAAAGTAAGTCGGTAGGTAGGTAGATAATAATGAATTAATAAAGTCAGACAAATAAGTATAAACTAACTGATTTACGAGGTATAACCCGTGACAACATCCATAATAATAATGTCACAATAAGTCCTACCTATTGTGCAGAGAGACGAGAGTGTTCAGAATTCGAGGTCGTCCGAGATCTTTCGTAAAATCTAGGTTTCTTTTAATTCTACTAGAATTTTCGGAACTGTCAACTCCCTTGTATCAAATAAAGAACACCAAGACCAATTTTCGTCAGAATGGTTTTCATACAAACATGGTACCCTTGTGAAAGTGCATATAAGAATATATACTAAAAGTAAACCAGAGAACACTTAAGTCGCCCTAATCTCTCCTAAAAGAGCCAAACGACTACTCCTTTGGTTCCAAATTTTCCTACTCCAGTAAAAGGAATCTAAGGGTGTCTACTAAGAAACGTTTTCTCCGTACTCGTATGTAACGGCTTCAAAAACAGGTCCTCCTCTACTGTCCTGTCCTCCCTCTTCGGAGCAGCACCCAGTGGCCCGGACCCTTTTCGTCACGTGTCATCCCGAGACGGACGCAGACGACCGTGATCCTTCTCCGAGGAGACTCGGGACCCTAGGAGGAGACTAGTGACACGGTCCTGGACCGACATTGACCCCGTCCTCACCAAACCCAAGTAGGTTTCGGGGTTCGAGACCCGTCCCTCAGAAAAGACAAGAGAACCGAAGTCCAGGACATAGACGTGTCGTCCCCACTGGAAAGGGACGGATGAAGTGGTATCACGACCCAGGGGTCGCTCTGGGTCATACAAGGAATTCGTTCTGGCGGACGTTCCGTAGTGGAAGGACGCACGGACCATGGATCACCCACGAGTCACAACAAACGACCAGTCCCCAGACCTCACTCCGTTTCCAACCTACTTTCCCTTCCTGCACCTTCGCGAGGAAACAGGATCCTTGACTCACCCTACAGGAGGTAGACAGGAAAGGAAACGGGAAGAGTAGGGAGACACTACATCCACGATATCCACTCTCTTTCATTGCAGGGACGGAGCGAGTCCCGTCTACCTGACCTTGATTCTAGTCTTGGGCAGAGGAAGGTACTACCTCTCAGACAAACGTATCCAAAGATAGGGTGCCTGTCCTCACGGTGGACTCACTACTTGTCGCATCCGTCGCCTACCGGAGTCGTTCGGAAATTCTATTCCTCCGTTTGGTAAGTAGAAACGAATAAGATAGAAATAGAAATGTTCAAAGAATAATCTGTAAGAGGGAAGTGTAAAAGTTAATTGTAAGGAAAAACTAAGAATAAAGAGAAAGTAAGACGATGTCAAAAAGAAGAAAGTAAAAAGAGAGGCTTCAAGACTCTCGTCACGATAGTGTCAGAGCATACAGTCACGAAAGGGGAAAAACGGACAAAGGTCTTACTGGAAAGTCGACGATTTAGATTGGACCAGCAAAAGCACGAGTTTTGGAGAGTGTTCTATCTTGAGTGTGTGGAAGCTAAGAACGTCTTCAAGGAAGTCCTACTCCAGGTTTGTCAATATAGTCCCAGTCCGGGTGGAAGGGAAGTAGGGACGTCGAGTGTCGAGACGTCTCCGTGGACGGTATATCATTGGTAAAGAAGTGGGCGGACGCGGGGAATGGGGGTGGTGGTTTCACTTCCAGGACCTTCCTTTCCGTACGAAGCGAGTGGAGAATAAGGAGTCGCAGATCTTGTCTTGAAACGAGTCGTATCTTATCTACGAGTCACGTGTCACTCAAGTCAACTTCTTTACGCAACCTGTGGGGTGGGAGAGGAGATGAAGACAGGAGAAGGGGTCGTAGATCTCTAGCCTGCAGATTCGAGATTATAGGCGACAAGCGATCTCTGTGGTCGTCCTTCGATAATTTCACTGTGAAAGTATCGTAAAACGTCTAGTGTTCGGTAACATGTGCGTAAATGAGACAAACTAAAAGTGTTGTTGGACACTCGAACTCCCACCTCTAAAAGTAAGACACCGTGTCTCCTCCTGGGGTTCAGGGTCTCACCCGAGTCCTGAACAGGTTCCGGTACCGCGACCTGGGCGTGGGACGGACTGTCGACGACGACGTCGGGAACCGAGGAGGTGAGTGTGTCTGTGAGACAGAATTAATGTCGCTTGCTCCCTTCCCTTTCGGTCCTATTAATAACCACTGTGTAACTCGTTCACACTTCGAGAATTTCTTAACTTTACGAAAGAAGGACATGAAAGTTCCTGAAAAAGTAATGGGGATTAAGGAATGTAAACATATAGTTAAACCTCCAAACGTTTCACTAAAAAAAAAGTCGGGATGTAAGGAAGACGGAGAATGAGGTAAGTCACCGTACCTGACTCGTTCCGAAATCTTTTCGTGGAACAACAGAACACAGACACGACACGTGACACGGTCCGTGGCTCCTACATTAACACTCGGTAGCCGGCACTGGAGACGGGAGTCCCTCGAATCTCCACTTACCTGCCCCTCCGTGTGTCGACACTATTACACACCACTAACAGTCCTCCGGTCTTCGTGTCCTACGACACGTCGTATCTCTCAGGACCCGTTCATCACCGACCTCTTCTAAAAAATCTACCTTCGTCACTAGATTTCTTGTCCTTCTTCAATCGCTCCGTTTGTCACTGCCCCTCTCACGTGGTCTGTCTCAATACACGTCTAAGGTCCTCCATTTCATTCAGACCAAGTTCTAATAACGTCGAGACAAACAGTAGGACCATCGACTCTACATCCTTGTTGGATTTACAGGAAACCGTCCACTGACCCACTATATATCTGTATCTATGTTTTACCTTATAGGCATACACACACACATTATCTTATAACGTACGTAGGGTTCAACGAAGTCCAGAAACGCTGGTGTACCTACCATCGGGTGGTCTGAGGAGACAGACACCCTAAGAGGTCCGTTCTTACGACCTCACCCAACGGTACGGGAGGAGGTCCCCTAGAAGGACTGTGTCCCTAGCTTGGACACAGAGGACGCTGAGGACGTGACGTCCGCCTAAGAAATGGCGACTCGGTAGTCCCTTCGGGTCGTTACCTTACAATAATTCGGAATTTTTCCTTCCTCTCGGATGAAATACGTTGTCGTGTCTACTCGGACCTCCTGTCACACGACATTCTCTTTGTTCGGTCTGTCTCTTTCCCTTTATCATATACACAATAAGTCAGTCAACACAGGCTGAGAAAAGCTGGGATACCCCACATCGGACGGTCCGAGGAGGTAGGTACACTAAAAGGTCCGTTCTCATGACCTCACCCAGCAGCAAAGGAAGAGGTCTTATCACGTACCAAGGTGAATGTATACCAGAGATTTTAACAGTCTGAGTCTCCGTCTCTCATATTATCTTGCCACCAACGGTCACCGACCCCCTTCCCTTTTACTCCGTAATGATAAGTTACCCATATGTAAAGATCAGACCGTTTTCCTTACTGAAGACCTCTAGACGACATATTGTCTAAACAATATATGATGTATTGTCATAACAATTGTTATGACATAACATGTGAATTTTCAAATAACTTTCTCATCTAGGGTACTACTCAATCATGGAGCTGATTTTTTTTTTTTTTTTTTCTAACACTCAGAAAGTTTACTCATTTAACTTTCGGTACCTGACCTTCCCTGAACGAACTCACCTAAGTCCCCCCTAGTCTTCGGAACCGTCTCTGGTGGGTGGAAGGCCGGACACAGGTCGAAGGAACCGATGTGAACGTCCCGAAGCGAAGAATCCTCTGTCTCCCCGTCAATCTCCTCCGCGGACCCGGCGGACCCAAGTTTGTGTCTACGGTTCCTGATCGGTCTCGGTCACGGTCGACGACTCTGAGGTCAGGGGACTTGGGGTCGGGAGGCGAGGAGACGTTTGACCCGGAGGGCGGTGAGTGTCTAATCAGTGTCTGCGACGTTTGTGTAGGCGTTATAACACAGTTTTTTTTCTGTACGTCGTCGTAGGTCTATCGTCGGAGTAATCGGAGAATAATAGGTAAGTGGGTTTATAAGGCTGATTAGTCGGAAGTCTACCCGTCCTAATTACCCAATGTTAGGACCGTGACCCGTGGAGATTAACTTTACCTACGTAGCGGAAAGTCTTACCTGTCGAGTAGGAAACGGTAACGTGTCTCTCACACGGGGTCGGGTCTCCAAGACGAGAGTCCCGGCACTGCCGTCTCGGACGCCCCCTACTTGCCTCGGGAAACGAGTGGAGGGGAACCTCGACCTCTGGGGAAGAACATAGTGCCACTAGTCAAACGGCGCACAACCAGAGGGGATGTCCTGATCCTCGATGAACTCCCGTCTAGACATAGTCAACTGTAGTTCAGACCGACGTAAATTATTCTTTCCGTTTTATGATCGTGAAAGTTGGTCTACTTTAAATAAAAAAGAGAATAAATCTCACTCGGACTACTCTCCTGTCAGTACGGACCGTCTCGTCGAGACACTACAGAAGTTCCTGAATCGGTAAGGAAGGAGAGAGGAGAAGGAAAGAGGTAGGGTGGAAGGAAAAATTTTAAAAAAGGTAGTAGGATTCCATATCGTAGGTAGGCGTACCAGACTCTACTGAAGTCCTTTCAGACTCAGAACTCGTCGGTCTTCCCCTTTTTCTTTCCCTTTCACTTCGTATGGACGATCGACTTCGTCGGGGGAAATGTCTCGAAAACCCCATAGGGAGGACTGTGAATATGAACTATAGAGTAACCGGTCTTGCACCGGTGGACTCAGGCTACCGTCAACAATCGACTTTCACAGGGGTACATTTATTTTAGACCCAGACAGTGAGTCGTTCTTTCTCTCTTACGTATAGCCTACCCGCGGGGAATTTCAGAAACTGTCTAAGTCGAAATTATAGGGAGTGTTCCGGAAGGAACGGGTAGTACCCACCCCAATTCTTAAACCCTTCTGTTTGGACCCATATTTACGGTCGAGACGAGAAATGACCGACACATTTCTCGATCCGTTCGAAACAAATAGAAAAACTCGGGTCAGAGAAATAATACCATTAATGACGTGACTGAAATATCCCACCAGCACTCCTAATTTACTCAACTACGATAAGTTCACGAACCATCCTGAAGACCGTGTGTCACTTCCTAGTTATTAACTACCGAAGGTACCGATACTCACTAACAGCAGTGGTGGTACATCCCCCCAAAATATAAAGTAAAACTTCTTAAGACCCGAACCTCCTTCTGAATACAAATTCTGGGTGTACTACCAACACACTGAAGACCGTTCAGTGGATTGAACAGACTCTGAGTAAGGATAAAGATCTTTTACTCATACCAATCCGGATGAGAGTCCTAGTTTCAAAGAAAGGTTATGTGGTATTTTACGATATGATAATTGTTTCCATTACAAAACGTGACTCTTTTGGTGACAGACCCCCTCCGCCCCACAGTCTGTTGAATTAAGGTGTGGGGTCGAGACGGTGAAGATTCTATGGAAGGAAACTGTTATAGAGTACTGGACCGACTCGAAACCAAAGGAGTGATCATTTTCCTGTATCATTATGAAAAGAACGTCGAAAGAACACCTTTACTTCTCTGAATAGTTACGTTTACGTTTCACGGACTTTTTGTCTTCGGATTTATTTACCGTCACGACAAATACCACTACCACTACTATTCCCACTACTACTTAGTAAGTTATAAACACCTTACCTGTCTATTCACTTCTTACTTACTCAGTCGTCCGTTCGATCTTCGAACCTCAATCATAGGAGGTAGAAGTCCCGGTGTGTCTCCCCGGTACACTCTTAGGGACACTCCAAAACTGTGACCCAAAACGAGACCCGTTGGAATCGGAACGGACCACCCAAGATGTGTGGTTATCCCAGGTGTACTGTACACGACCCCTTGCGGGCATCCCTGTAGAAGAATAGTACAAGGACCCCCTCCTCCAAAGGGTCGATCTATAGTGAAGGTTGATAGGGACCCGGGTGAACGGAGGATGCCCCTTAGTTTCAGTTGAGGATCGTCGACGATACCTCCTACCTAAGGATCGTAGAGACAGACGTCCGGTGCGCATACATACAACGACCTGTGCCAGCGTATTTCAGAACTAAAGCGTCTCCCACTCTACTAATGTAATGAGGACGAAAAAAGAAGATTGTTCTCCACTATTTTGGAAATACTATGGAGGCCGGACGTGTAGGGACAAGACAAAGGCACAATAAGAACGAAAAGGTCTGAGGAGGGCTGAAAGGAGGTAATTCATGTAGTTCATGATTCTTGAGTCTTGAGTAAACCATGTCTCTCTTTGAGTTAATATAGGTGGTCGTCTCACATTTTCCCTACCACCAAACTCTATATAAATATGCAATGTCGGAGATCCACCTTTGAACGGTTAAAAGTCAGGTCGTCAGATATCCTTACGAGTCCTCCTACAGTCGACTCAAGTCCCCTTGGTAAGACGTGTCCTTTGTGAGAGATTCTCCTAAATATCATTACGTTTACAGTTTCAATCGAGGTTCAATTTACTTTGATTAGCCTGAGACATCTTGTCTCAAACATTTGACCCTCGGGTTCTGACAGAGATTCGGTGTCTACACAGAGTAAAACAGGTACCATCCGTGAGTTAATCTTTTTTTCTAGCCAACGGGTTTTAAACTTTTAGTCTAAAGTGTTGTTTTCATATCTAACACACACACATGTACGTTTTAACGGACGAGACACATGTTGTCCAGGCGTAAGACCTTACCGTTGTCAACCGACCTAAAGTCATCGTCTACCCGGAAGTCTTTCCAGTGCACACGAGAGCAACGGGTGGCAGCGGTGGTGAGGGGTGGCAGGGAAAATAACATAGGACGAGGGAGGCGATACGTGTAAGCGACATTCATAAACACAAATCCGGGGAAGAAGTGTTCTATGGGTGACGAACTTCAGTATGTTTTCAGTTTTACTGGAGATCGCACGTACTTTGACCTACCTAGGAAATCGTCCATGAGGAGCGACTATCTTCACGTCGACAGTCTCAAAGAAGGTCGACTTTTACATGGGCCTGCTTAGGTAATCTCTCTTGAGCACTCAGTGCGTCTGAGACTCCTGGATGACACAGTTGGGACATTTCGTAGTTTTCCTGTGTCAGTGGAGGTACGTCAAAACAAATGACCTGAACCAAGTACAGTCTCGACTTCCGGGGTGACCAAAACTTACCGGAATCCGAGCCTTTCTCGTCGACCGTATCTCGCTTAACAGGAAAAGAGGGAGAGTAGACCTCACCGAGAAAGTGTCACCTGTTTCCCGGCGGGTCTTTCCGAGTCTACCCTTCTTCATATTGACCCTGAGTCCGTCAGCTCCTCGTTCGGACCCGGAACACGATTTCGGAACACTATACGCCTTTTGTTCCCAACTTGTCACCGGCGGCCCTCCGTTCAAGGTAGGACTGAAGGTAGGGACTTCACGATTTACTCAAACCCGTTTCGGAAAGGAAAACACCTGAAATCTGAGGGTAAACGTTTTGACCCGAATCTGACCTATTCGAGAAAATCTTTAACAATAAGATCTCTCTCTGGACCAAGTACTCACTGTCTCCCCGTCCAGAGATTCGGCGTGCCGATTCCCGTCAAGTCCGCAGACGAGACTTAAATGGTGCTGGTGGGACCTACTAAGAGTGACGGAGCAGAAAACCGACAGACGACAGTCCGAAGCATAATATAGGGAGGCAGAGGAAGGGAAGAGGGAGGGAGAGAGCCGAGGTTGGTGGGCGTCGGAGTGTAAGACCCTTCACGGTACGTATTCGGACCTTCCCGTAACGAAGTCGGAGACTGCAGGAAAGGAAATAGGACCGTTCTAAGATGAGAAGTTCTGAGGCAGGGAGAAGAAACTTTTGAGGGGGCAGGGGGAGGTGGGAACATGTGTGTCGGTGTGGGTTTCAACGGACCGAAACTCTAAGTTTAGGGTCGAGTCGGAGGATGGTTCTCACAGGGTGTCAAAAACTCTTACCGTCCCGGTCCTTAGGTCACAGGGGTTAAGAAGGGGGGTTCAAAGACTTCGAGGGTGAAATGGTCGCCGAGTAGAATCAGTGGTGACACTGGTATCCGGTCTAATGAACTGGAGAGAGTTGAAGTATAGGTCTTTTCTACCTATTTTTATCATCAGTCGAGTATTACAACTCTCCCAATCGCCCATTAGGATGGTTGGCACACTAGGGCACGGACCGCCGACCAGACTCGTGAAACCTACAAACGAAATTTACATGTCTCTCCCGACGTGAGTATAAACACAAGTGAATGTCGGGTTCGGACTCGGGTCGTGTCTCCCCCGTGTGAGAAGTCCTCAGAACCCTGAACTCCAAACCCGGGACCGACGACACACTCGAGACACTAAACCCCGTCCTTCGAATTGAAGACCCTCGGAGCGAGAACGGAAGATTCGTCTCCCTTGCCAGGACGGACCGGAAGTCTGTCGACGACAGACGTTACGAGTGACCTCGACTATTTACCCTCACTCCACCCCACCCCTGCAGGGGACTTTGTCCTCCCTTGCGAGGCGTCTGCACTCGAGAACTAATGGCAAGGAGTGCGACTGTTACAGAAAAGAGGCCGCCGTCGGCCCTCGGTGAACGACGGGTTGGTGCCTCCGGGTCTACAACAGTTGTAGACAGACGAAGCGGTCCGGAGAATATTTCTCTCCTCCTCGTTTCGCCCCTCCCTCCTAGTGTACGACCTCCGACACACCCGCCAAAGGGATTGAGGAGGGCGGCGGGGGCGGACTGACGGTAGGGGTCCCTCCTCCCCGGCGAAGAGTAACCCGAGACCCGAGGGTCACAGGGCGGGTCCGGTCGCAGACCGAAGTCCCTTGTAACCCCCTGAACTACGTCTGCTGAGTCACGACGGAAAAAAAAAAAAAAAAATTCATTATAAAATAAACCGAAGGGACTATCGAGTCAACCATTTCTTAGGTGAACGTCACGTCCTCTAGGCCCAAGCTAAGGACCCAACCCTTCTAGGGGACCTCTTCCCTATCCGATGAGTGAGGTCATAAACCCCCGAAGGGAACACCGAGTCGACCATTTCTTGGGCGGACGTTACGCCTTCTGGACCCAAACTAGGGATCCAACCGTTCTAGGGGACCTCTTCTCTTGCCGATGGGTGAGGTCGTAAGACCGGACCTCTTAAGGTACCTGCCATATCAGGTACCCTAGCGTTTCTCAGTCTGTGCTGAAAATAAAAATGAATGAATGAATAAAAACCGAAACGGCCCAGAGCAACGCTGTCGACCCGCGACGAGAAATCAACGCCGCACGGCCGAGTCACGCTGCCGCGGAGAACAACGTCTTGTGCCCGACCTCCGATACACCCGAAGACATCAACGGGTGGGCCCGAGTCGTCAACGTTAAGGGTCCGAGATCTCGTGTTCGAGTCATCGACACCACGTGTCCGAATCAACGAGGTGTCTTACACCGTAGAAGGGTCTGGTCCCTAGACCACACTAGGGTCTGGTCCTCTGGCACAGAAGACGAAACCGTCCGCCTAAAAAGTGGTGACTCGGTGAGCCCTTCACGGAGTCGCGACGGAGATCCTAGTCGGTTCCAATCGTCTCGGAGAGACAATTGGGGCATCTTTCTACCACTCGGACCCTAAGCCCTTAGGACACCGACGCCGTACGCCGACACACTGGAGTCCGTTCCGTCTATGGGTGAGACCCGGAGTCAGTTCACTACGTAGATTCCAAGGTGTTTTTTCGCAAGGGAGGGACTACCTAGGAACTCAAGACACCTTGTAGAATGTAGACCCTCTCTCACCTTCAAGTCATAGACACACACTTATCTCTCAAAAGGGGGAAATCCAAAGAAAGACAAAACCTCTCACCGTCGAACCGTTACACCTCTTATTATCGGTCGCGACGACTCGTGGTCCCGGAAGTCGGTGAAATCGTGTAAATCAAGAATGTCGTCAGGAAGGTCCACCTGTGGTTGTAGGAACAAAGAGATGACTTATTCTTAGTCTCTTCTTGTAATCAGAGAATTCAGTGTGTCGAGTAGTCTCTCTCTCTCTCTCAGTAAGTCTTAAAAAAAGGTTTCATACGGAGGTTCTTCATTACTCAGAAAGTAGGGACTTCTTTTCTAAGTTGTTGTCCGACCCGGTCTCGACCCTACAACTGTCACCGGAATAGGCAAGTATCTGAGTATTCTACAGGTAGGGATCCTCCTGGGAGTGTCTGGTGGCCCGTGTAGGGGAGAAAGTATCCACTCCGAGACTCTTCTCGTCTCCGAACTGGACGTAGTGAGTGTCCGGAGGGTCTCAGTCCGACTGGACCCAAACCCGAGACAGACAGTGGATGTAGGGACTGTAGACAGACAGGAAGTCACGCCCGAACGTCCCCTCGGGTCGGGGTCAAGGGTCCGGCATCTGCGTGTCCCGACCCGGTCCCATGGCTCCCCTATGGACACTTGGTCACCAGGAGACGGGTCTCGGGTACCCTTACACGGAGAGGGAAGGGAAGGACGAGACCCACCCCTACTCTCATAGAAACGATTTTATGGAGAAACGAGGGAGAACCCTCACTTCAGCGAGTCAGTACAGGTTGAGGAACACTGGGGTACCTGACATCGGACGATCCGAGGAGGTAGGTACCCTACGAGGTCCGTCCTTATGGCCTCACCCAACGGTAAAGGAGGAGATCCCCTAGAAGGACTGTGCCCCTAGCCTGGAGCCCAGAGCACGTGCCGTCCGTCTCAGAAGTGACGGACTCGGTGGTACCCGAGGAAATCCCTCACCCCACGCCCTTGACCGTCGAACACTCTACCACTCGAAAGTGAAACGACGGAAGGGTTTCGGCACTCGTCCCCGTCGGGAACGGACCCGAGGGACCCTTTGTACTGACGGACAGAGGTGACTCACGACCTCCCCCTCCGGACCGTGGGGGTATAGGAGAGACTGTGGGAGACGACGTCTACCCGTGTGTCTCCTCTCGGTCCACCCAGTGTCGGACCGTGTCGTCGCCACCTCGAACTGGAAGTGTCGATTAACCGGAGTCACTGGTTTGGAACTTGTTTAAGGGAAGATTGGTGGAAGTTGTTTAACGGAGGAGGGAGACTCCGAGGTAGACCCTCTTCTCCTACTACTATCTTCGGAGAAGTGTTTAAACATTCCTAATTCACTTTATCACATCCATTTCACTCCTTCCGTCCCGGGCGATCCCTCTTCCACGGGCTGTCGTGACCAGAGGGACGGAGGCACCAAGTCCCTAACGAGACGTCAGGGAGTAGACTCCGGTCGTTATTTGGCCACAGACGGAGTTTTCCTTTTATAGTCGACAGAGGTGAAACAAACGAAAACCCCCGATTGAGAAGAATGACAAGAAAACGGATTATAAATACATCTGAATACTCCACGGTCCCCGAAGGGTTGACCGAGTCACCAATTTTTTTTTTTCTCTCTCTCTCTCTCTTTTCTTTGAGTGGACGATTACGTCGTCTATATTCTCTGTGACCAGGCTAGGGACCCAACTCTTCTAGGGGACGTCCTCCGGTACCGTCGGGGGAGTCATAAAAACGGACCTCTTAGGGTGCCTGTCTCCTCGGACCACCCAATGTCAGGTACCCTAGTCTCAACCTTTGCTAACTTCACTGAATCGTGTGTACGTGCGTACTCCACAGTCTGTGACCTGGACCTGGATATCATTGAGTGGAAACAGAGGGTTGTGTAGTCTCTTCCAAGTGGCATAAATAAATTGTCCACTCCTGTGACTCCGTCTCTCTTCAGCGGGGAACACACCCCAGTCACCTTCTCGACTCTCAGGTCCCGAGTGACATGACATGACCTAAAGTTTCGGACTCTAAGTGGGTAATAGAACAGATAACAGTTCGGGGGCGACACACAACCCGTAACAAAGTCCGTGGTCTCTATAGTTTATCACTTGTCTATTGTGGGGACGAGAGTGTCTCGAAGGTCAGGTTGAGTCTCCCTCTAAGTTCACAGTCTCGGTCGGGGGGTCCTCGGGTGTAGGACTGGGCTCAGGAGAGTGGAAACGAGTACTGTAAAACCCCGTTTAGTTGGTCGGTCGTCCGACCGCCGTAAGAAAGGAAACGAGCTGGTGACAACGGAAGAGGGGTCGAGTGACGAACGTCGGGTCCTGTCGGCGGAACCGTGGAGGGGTCCCACCACCGTTCGTGTCTCGAGTCAACCGTGACGAAGTCCTGACACCAGCAGACGTCCCCGTGAGTCGGGGAGGAGGTGTGAAGAGAGAGAATAGGCCTTTGTATGAGAAGTGCAAAACCATTACTACCCTCCGCCACGCCTCACACTCTAGGATAGTCTTAACCCCAATAAATACTCGAGATGGCGTGACAACGGGACCAGGAGTCCCTCGAATGAACCGATGATACACGGAGCCAAAACCTCACACGCATTCCCCTGGGTAATTTGGGTATAGTGTGGATGTAACGGGTCAAGGGTTCTAACTCTCCGGGCGTTGACCTCCTGGGTCCCGGACGGAAATCAACGGATCTTTATACTAAACTAGTAGAAGGAGTATTATTTTAACCGAGGTTCTTTATAAAGAGAGGGGTAAAGTCTCCCGACGTCCCGACCCCGGTCTCCTCCCCTTACTCACGAGGTGAGTAGAACACACGTCTTAACTTTTCCAACGGGTGTTTAGAGTCCTTACGTAAGTAAAACTAAAAGATTTTATAGCATGATTTTATACCAAATAGGACTAATGATGCAAAAGCCGTAGGGAAATGTAAAACGAACATTCCGTTCACGGAGGGAGCGGAACGGACAGGGGTCGGCACGTCACGAGTCGATCTACGGGTCTACTCCCTCCCGCCGACCCTCTCCGAAAATTTGGATTCACGACACGCCAACTGTGTTAAAACAACGGTACCACCACCAAATATAACAAACGAACATCAATGTCATCGCACGAAAATCTACCCTTCTCTAAAAGGACCTCCCATCTTCTTTGGGAGGGTCTAAAAGGTGACTTAGAATGTCCAGACCTAAGACTAGTACCTAGACGGCGTCTGTGTAAAACACTGGACCTCGGTCACTGTATTAGTATGCACTTTTTACTCTTATAATCGTGTTAGGAGTCTAGGGGACACTTCTAAATCACGTTAATTAAACAGCTACAGCTACTTACAGAATTATAAAGGGAAGTGTTGTACTTTCACATGAAAAAAGACTAAGACAAGGGACCTTGGGATCTTTAAAGTCTGAGGGTTGGAGTCGAACTTGACCTTCTCAAGAATAAAAAATACCCAAAAAAAAAAGATATTTAATCACTGGTTAATTCTAAACAAATTTTTCCTCTGACAAGGCTACGCCAATATTATTACAACCGATTGCACTTCCAGAGACTCAAGGAAAGAAAAGACTGCCAACCATTCGCTCGAAGACCCAATCTTTCCCCTCTCGCAAACGGCGGCGACGCAAAGAGACGTCGGGGACGGCTCGTGCCGTACTCCTACCGTACTCTGTCCACCGGTCTAGTCGTCTTAAGGCGGTCGTGACCCTCTGACCCACCCCTTTCCCCTGCACCCCCGTCCCCGTCACCCGAGGTGCGGTCCGTACAGACATACAAGAGACGACTCAACATTCAGACTGGGAGGTTGGGACTGTAGTGGAGAGGGACGGGTGTCGAAGGAAACGTCGGACCAACGTCCACCGACCCATGGTGACGGCGGAAGAGACTAGACCCCGTTCTCCCCACCGGGACGGAGAACGGAAGACGGGCAATGAAGAGGATATTGGGAGGAAGGACGACGGATCGAGAGTCGTGACGTTTCTGTGGAAGACAATGGTTCTCAGGTAGCCGTGAAATCGTCTCTCGATAACGAGGCTTACCTTAGGATATCCCTTCCTTCCCAGAGGTCAAGCGTTTGTCTATCTTCTTCGCGAAACATTGTCACCTCAGGAGAGTATACGTGAAAAGTAAACGTACGTAATTGGATATATACAAAACACTGTTCTCTATGTCTGTCTTTAGATTCTTCAATCCAGTAAAAGAGGGAGAATGTGAGTCGCTCGTAGATACTAGGTCTTACTTTGATCCTTCCCTTTGTGCTTTGACAGCAGAAGGATCCAGTCAGAGTCGCAGGTGATGAGGCAGTCACACCGACACGGGACACACCAAGATTTAAATTCGGTTAATAAAGTCCACGACTCAGTCTATTTGTCATTGTCCCTGTAAAGTCGAGCCAGCGCTTCCTACTCGTCTCTACATAAATCATCCAAAGGTAGAAAGATTACGTCGCTCTCGAAACTCTCATTCAAAGTGTAGAGTACGTACCCACAATGTATGTATGTATACGAACATACATTTAACGTCAATCATTAAGAGAAAAAATACATACTGAAGTAACCAACCGAACACCGACAAGACCCAGAAGTGACCGCGAGTCCGAAACGAGATCGACGGCGCTCACCCCCAACGAGAGATCGACACGACACGCCCGAAGAACAATTCCACCGAAGAGAACAACATCTCACGTCCCGGACACCCGAAGTCATCGACGTTGAGGACCTGAGATCCCGCGTCCGAGTCGTCAACACCGAGTACCCGGATCAATGAGGTACCTTGCACCCTGAAGGGGTCTAGTCCTTGACTTGGGCACAGACGACGTCACCGTTCGCCTAAGAAATGGGGACTCGGGTCGTGAATCATTAAAAGTCTCGGAGAAACGTAGGAAGACGAACCAAGAGGTTTGGTGGGCCCCTTAGTCCCCTTTATTTAGTAACAACGGTAAACTGACCACTTTTTTCTTCCAACTCACTGAACGGGTTTTTAGAGTAATTCTCTTAATTCAAGACCTGAGGACCGCAGACGACTCGTACTATGGCCAAATCCAGGTCGTCAAAAGGTGCTGTAGGACGAAGACTCACTCCTGGTCAACGAACTCTCTTCGACTTCTGTCCCGTAGGAAGGTCTTAAAGTCGGGTAGGGACCAAAGGAGGCCTCAGGGCGACCGTCGGACGAGAGACGGAGGACCTTACCGTACGTCGGGACTTCCGTACCTCCACACTACTCGTCCCCTGGGACCGGTTCGGAGATCTTATAAACACACAACCCTCGTTTTCCCCTCCTCGGGGTCTTTGGTCGGTGTCTGTCACCCTCCCTTCTTCAGTACGGTCTTAAGGAGGGACACACCTTCTTTCCCTGTTGATGAGTCTAGCTTTCACGGGTGACTCTTGGTTTTTCCTTTCTTTTTGGTTATTTTGTTCTGAAACGTGGATCAACGTGACATCTTGTCAAAGTCTCGTCACACCCATTTTCCGTCCCCCTACATTTTCGAAAGTCTCTCTCTTTCTCTTTACGTCCTTTTTTTTCAACGGATATTTCCTTTCTCTGTTATCTCAACAACCACTTACACCACTAGCATTATCTCGTCACACGACTCTTGTCAGATGCCTCGCCCACCACCCCTGGGCCGGCGGGTCAAACACCACTGGAAATGCCGGGAGAGCCCTTGGTGATCGAGGTCGTAGGAACCTTCGAGTCCTCATTCTGCTCTAAGCCTTTGTCCCGGAAAGAGACCCCGTCAGAGGAAGGTGCAGGTAACAAGGACATCCCGCCAGACCAACCAAGTCTTGCGTGTCCCGAGACCTCCCCGGCCCTTAGGTCCGAGCAACACAACTCGACTCAAGTCGGGGAGGGGTCTTACCCTTCCTCCACTGAGACGCTGGATCAGTGAGTCAACTCGACACAGGTAAAGGAGAAATGTGTCGAGGCCCGACGAGGGTGTCAGTGGGAAGGTCGGAGTCCGAGACCAACAGGGGACTTACTACACAGAAGAACCCACCGACCAAACCCCCTTGACCGTCACTGGACAAATCCGACCTCTACGACCCTAAAATCCAGGGACCTGAACTCGATTCCTGTCACGCGTGAGAACCTTCGTCTCGACTCCCACCTGGAACCTTCCTATATCTATGTTTTATAGAATCCCTCCCTAACCCCCTTGTCGGGTCGGACACTGTCGTCCCAGAGTCTCTTGTGCACGACTCCCCGAAGAACGAGCGCCCCCTCCATCCCCTCCAATAGTCATAAAGCCCACCCTACAAGGGACTTGTTCTTTCCTTTCGTAGTGGAGGGTCGGTGGGACGTCGGACACCGGACCCAACGGGCTCACAACCGACCCTACCTCTCGCAGGGGCTCCCTTCTTGCTACCGAGTCTTATTCCGTCCTCCACCGACCGTTAAGGGAGACGATTGAACCGCATGAGTCCTTCACGACCTAGGACACAAAGACTTTTGAGCCCTCTACCTCATCTTTGAGTTTCTCCTCTCCCGCTTAGCAGGGTCCAGTCAGGATTACCCACGTGCCTCTCGAGACCCAATAAAACGAAGGACGGAGACAACAACAAGTCTGGTTGGAGGACGACTCGAGGGGAGAAGAGGGAAGAGTAACCAACCGTAGAACCCGAACTGGGAGACGGGAAGCATTGACGGAAAGGACCCCAAAGTACTAGTCCGGGTCACCCTCTAACGGTCCGGTAGTGTCGGACGGAAGGTCTGTCGATTGTCGAGGTAGGGGTCACGACCCTTTGTCGCGGTTTTCTCACAGAGGTTCTCTGGGGACCCCACACCGAGTATTATCCAAACCTCCTTCCAACCACCCATTCGCTACCTCTGTGACCCCTCTAATCTTTCAGAGACGTAAACGTCGAAAAAGACACTGAAGTCAGTGAGAGACGGGCTCAAGACGACGGCAACCCAAAGAAGGAAAAAGTTGTGACTAAAAGGATTCGTAACCATGCACATTCAGTCAAACGTTGTGTCCTTCAAGAAAATATTTAAACTGAGAATTACCTCAGAAATGTATATCTCCTTTTCCACGGACGATGACCCTAGAAAAATTTCTACTCCTTTGGCTCCGAGTCTTTCCACTTCACCACCTGGGTCCCGACAGGCCGACGAGTCACTGTCAGACCTGGACTACGACGTGGGACCTACAGGGAAAAGTGAATTCAGGATAATACAGGTACGTCTACATCGAGACCCTTACCGTCTACCCATGTCGAGAGTCAAACGAGAGACACCTTCCGCTGACACGCACTTATTAACCCAACGTGTAGGAGAGTGGAGAAACGAAAAACCAAGTAACAGAGGACTCGTAAATTCTCACTTATTTAATAATTTGTCCGAACGTCACGTCTGGTTGAGGAAGAGAAACGGCGATTTCGTCCCTCTTCATCGGTCTGACATCAGGACAAACGGAAAATTATTGGGTATCTTGTCACAGGGAAGGGATTTGAGATCCTCCCCTAATAGCCGTCACACACAGACACACACACACACACACACACACTTAAGTGATTTATAGAAGGTCAGAAGATCGGGATCCTGTCCTGAGTTTCTACTAAATCTGGACCGGGAAAGGTAAAACCCCGAAGGTCCTGTAAACACCTCAGTAGATGGATGGATGAGTAAATAGGGGAATATGTAGCTAGGTGGGTAGGTAGGTAGGTAAGTAGGTAGGTTTTCTATAAATCATTCGTAGTTGTTTCGTGACTCACGACGAGAATCGTGACTGTTACTTCATTCTTTGTTATACCTTGTTCGTTTTGGAATACCTCCCAGACAAGGTAATCTCGGTATTTGTTTGAATTGTACAATTACATGTTGTTTCCCCTCTCATTCACGAAACTTCTTTCAATTTCCTTCCTTTCCTGTCTCTACGAGACTACCTGTGTTCTCCCGCCTCATGGTAGATGGTCCGCTCTTTTTCCTCCAGAAGTGACTACTATGATACACGATAAACGTCTGGCGGTAGACATGGTGTGAAGGAAAGGGGTGGGTTCTAAAGAGTTCTTCGACCGAGTGCACCCTTCGAGGGAGATGTTTTCAGTCAAACGCATATAATTCATAACTTGTCAAACAGGGATCGGAGGCCGTAGGAACGGTCAGACTCGGGAAGCAAGTCGGAGTCTCCTGACCCAACAACCAAATGCCAACCGTACTATTATCCTTAGAGAGGTACCCTAAACACACAGACTTTGTGTAAGAGATACTTACTACGAGATTCGTTTCCTGTGTCCGAGGTCCATGGTGGTTGACCTCCCCGTTTGACTTTCGAAACCCTAACGATGTCTGAAACCTAAGACCTTGTTCACACACGGGGCGGAGATTGACTCAGATGTTGGAACCGTGTCAGTGGAGAACCTACGACCGAACGGAACAGACAATTTACTCCTTGTGAAACGAGTGCTTCGACGATACCGGTGGAACAATTTTTTTTAATACGTGTACTCCTGGTCACTCGAAAGACGTTTGAAGGAGTCAAACATTCCCCTGTCCCGACCTCGATCCTAGATTCAAAAGACTAAAGAAAGAGTTCCCTTAACAGGAGTTTTAAAAAATTTGGTGGCAAATAACTGGTGACCGACACAAGATTTGTAATAGAACTTAGGCAGAAACATGTAAACTACCAAATTACGAGTGGTATCGGGGCAAGACACTTCTGACGAGACGAGTTGAAAGGTCACTCTGGTTCCGAATCTTTTCCTGTCACTGGGTGGGTTTTCAGGTGTCGGTCATCCACTTTCGGGCCCTTGGTCTTGGACCCCGGCAGTGGACGTCTCGGGCGCACCAGTCGTCCGACATATCAGCCAATCGATCCGAAAGACAGTACAAAACCCACACTGACATGGGTCGTCCGGTCGGGTGAGAAGGTGGAAACTTGTACTGATATTAACCTTACCGTTCCCTCTGAAATAAGTGTGGGGAAGATACAAAACGTGAATCTTCGATAGTTTTGGAAACGAAGGATGATACATAGGAAGACCTCATCTCGAATAGTTTGCCCTGTAACGTTAGTAATAGACGAGTGAATAGAATAAAGGGGTTTGACTGACGTTCAAGAACTCCGAAATAGACACACAAGGGTTTAGGTCCGTCTTCCAAATCGTGTCCCTACCTCGAACTGTTATAATCATTATTATTAATTCGGTTGTCGTCAGGAGATAACTTACATAAAATTATCCAGGGCCCGACCTACTGTCTAAAATGTATATAGTGGAATGGATTAGAAGTGGTGTCGGGTAAAACCACTTATCATAATAAAGTGCAATCTTAACACTTTTTGACTCGGAGTGACTCTCTTCCGGTGTGACGATCTTTCACCGCCTCATTCTTGAACTTGAACCTGGACGGACCAAGGTCTGTACGGGAAGGGGACCACTTAGTCACTTACTCACGTACCGAGGAGGTATCAATAGACCCAAGTAGAGAAATACGAGCACTGAGTTTCTTATCCTTTTTTTTTTTTAGTTAGGAGACTTTCTACGAAAGACGGGGGAAGAGGTAAGTAGGTAGAAGTCTTACCTTAAAGGCTGTCTTGAACTCTCCGGCAGGCTCCTACACCTCTTCCTATGACTAAACACGATTTACGGAGGGTACTTAACAAAAGTGAGGAGAGAGAGGGTGTGTTTACCTCTGAACGGTTTGTCTACATCCATATGCAGTCAGTGGATGGGAGGCTCTCCGTAAACATTGCCTAAGTAAGTAATTAAAAAGGTTCTTCATTAACTTCGAGACGACACATGGTACATGGTAAGTTTAAATAAGTCTTTATTTATTTGGGACCGGAAGGGAAGCGACGGAGAGTGAACCTTTATGTTAGTTGTGCATTACTCTAGATGAGTCCTAACCTGGGCCCCGAACCAGAACCCATATGTCTCAACTAATTCCTGCGAGAGGCCCCCGTGAGTCCACTACTCTCCCATCAACCGTCTGTCTTCCTCCTCAGCGACTCCCAGGATAGTCCACTGGCAAATTGTTCGGTCTCTGACGTCCAAGGTGTTTCCGAACAACTCTTGAGTACTGGGTTCTTGCCTCCAAATTTCCTGATCTGTTTAGTCGTCCTCAACCCGCCCCCTCCCCCCGACACCGTCGCGTGTCCGCCAAGTCCGTCTCACTTGTCATACTCGCCTTCGTGTCGACATACTCTATCACGGTCCCTGTGACCTCCGGAGTGACCACATCATTCAAATACGAATATGTTGACTTTGCACTCCGTCCTACAGCACTAAAATATATATATATATATATATATATATATATATATAAAGTGGACCAGTGTCTACGGCGGTGCAAACGGAAAAGGAAAGACAAGATCTTATAACCTCGACCTTCCTGACAATCTGTGGTCGACTAGAATAGATGAGCGGGGTTTTGTCCCTCCCCGGTACCAGTTCCAATGTGTCGAACTTTAGACATCTCGTCCCACTAGTCCTCTTAAGAAACCCTTTGACATGGCTCTGATGGAGTATGAAATTACCTCCCTTAAACCGTCGAAGTGATAATGGAACATAGATAAAAAAAGTCCTTTATTCTGGAACGTAATTATTGTTCCTAAGACTATAAAGAACTCTGGGTATTGAACGTTTGGTAATACGAGTCATACAAGATATTACGTCAGAGTACATTAGGAGGGGTTTGGGAGAGTCAATCCACAATCATTGGGTTAAATATCTACTCTTTTGACTCCTTCGCGTTCGTTACCTGGTCTGTGAGTGTCCTTTCTATCATGTCGGTTTAGGTACAGACAGACCGAGTTACAGTAATGAAAAGAGGAACTTAACGATTTCCCAATTTACTAGTGACTTCCAAAGACTAGGTTAGATTTCTAATAATTCCTCTAATCTCGACCTACCCCGCACACAAGGTTTTTCGAAGACGTAAAAGTGAAATAAGGAAGCCGTAATAGAACCCTTTATTTTATCCCAACGATCGTCTGTGTAACATTCATCTACTAATCAAATTTTCTTTTTTCAAAGTAAAAGATATTACCCTGGAGGAATTTATCCAGTGAGATATAGACAGATCTCCGTTTCTCTATTGAAATGTATTTATTTAGGTTGATATCTATGTATTTCTATCCAGAGTTACATAAAAATATGTGTACTTGTGTATCCATGTACATATATTATACATATATGTTTGGAAACTATATATAAATAGGTGAGGACTAACAACCGTCCGTATTTGAATGAAGTAAACTAAAACACGACCCTAGAAAGTATTGGAAGACCCGCGAATGGATCCCTTCTCAATTGTGTCTAAGTAGAGATTACGTCACTGTCCTAGGTGCGGAGTGACAGTACAACGTGAGAGAGAGAGAGAGGGGAAGGACGGTTAGTTTGGGGTCCAGAAAGGCACGGTACCACATAGAATAAAGATGGGGTAATCGATTGACGAGTGAAGTCGACGGGATTAGAGTCCAGAATAGTAGAAAGGGACTCCGGTCCGGAAGAAGGCAGAGACGTGTAATAACTTTCTCCGTTAAGAGACAACAAAGACCGGTAGGATATTCGTAGGTACATCCTACGACTGTCGAAAGGATCGGAGATGGTAATTTACGGTCAGTATGGAAAATGGGTCAACACTGTTGGGTTTTACACGGGTAATGGTCCACAGAGAACGTCCCGTTTTAACGGGGGGTCAGGTCCAGGATCTGCTAATACTTAACGATTGAGTGACCAGAGGGTCCAAGATTGGAGGGGTGTGTCACACTAGCACGGTGAGACAACGACTTTTTTTTGTTCAGAACCCAGGAATTACGGATTTCTGATTAGTCCGGAAACCGTTACACCAAGACTACATACAGTAGTAGAATAAGAGGAGTTCCGGGGCACCGGCAGGGGTCAGACACTCTCTTGCCCGGACGTCAGGAGGACCTTCGTCGGGGCGACCCTCCGGAACAGTGTACGTAAACGGTGGAACAACACACAAGAGTTCGTTCAGACAGAGGACTCGGAGACGAAACGGTAGACACGATACCCATATTAGTAGAGTGGTCATCCCCTCGAACTCGTAGTCATTGAGATTCTGTTCCATCCCTTACGATTTCGAGATTATGTTCGGTCTTTTACGACTTCAAGGAGTTCACTCCCAACTCTGCTTCATAAGACCCCTAAGTCTTCCATCTCGTTAAGGAAGACCGATTCCGACGTCTACCCCTTTGGGGGCTCCTCAAGGGGTGCCTCTCATATAACCTCCGTGGGTACTTCGGACGGGCCATACAATCGAATGTCTACACCTCCACTCCTTATCGTTACTCTCGTTGGAAAGTCCGTCTCCTCTAGGGTCTCGTGACTTGTCCTTGTCACTCAAGCTTATGAGCCGGACCACGGACGGGATGCCAACCGTGAACCGTCTCAACCCCCGTGACTACCCCCTTCGCGTGAAAAACTCTTCCCACAGAGTTTCGGTATGTAAAACTCTAAATTCACCAACTACTCGCACTTGACGTCCTGAAGGGTCGAGTGAGCCACCCCTCCCCGGAACAAAGGTCGGCACGGAATCAGTATTGTCTTCTACCCAACTCTTGTCACTCCCTCCGCCTTATTTCGGACCCTCCGGCGAGTCCGACGTAACTGTACGACTTTCCGTGAGCACTACGTCCGTATCTTACCTCTCTTTCTTGCAAACCTCTTTCTTTGATAAAACATCTAGTTCAATAGTCCTCGGTACTAAAGAATCGTCGAAACCCTTCACGGCCGACGTATTAAACGGAGGTTTCGGGTAAAGTCCTACAAGACACTAGAACCCGTTCAGTGAAAGTGAGAGACTCGGACAAAGGAGTAGACATCGTGATCCTCAAACCTGACTAAAGAATATTAGGGAGGTCAAATACGCGTCAGACTTCGGACCTTCTTCTGAAGGGTCTCTTGAACTTCCGGGTCGGGGAAACGATTAATCGACGGTGAGCCGCATACCGGTCCTCTTGGGGGTCACCCAGTCGTCCGGAGTCGGTACAACCCCAATCGACAACCCTGGTCTGTGTTCACTGCCCTTCCCTTCCTGTAATGAACCCTCTTATACGTACAAGTGTCGAGGCTCCTAATTTCCGGGCACAAGAATAGTGGCGGTTTGTCTCATAATATTTAGGTCAGAATCTTATGGTTTAGGAAAACGCCGAACCGGCAACACTCCCTTATAATTTTTCCGGCTTCTGTCTTTATTAGTCAAAGGCTTACTGTGTAACAGTTTATTTCGTAAAGAGTGTAATAGAAAAAGAAAGGAAAGAGACCAAGGAAGAGGACACGGACCTATAAAATTGTCCTTTTTATCTAATTTTACCCCCGTCCGAGATACCTCAAGATTCAAACTGAAAAGTCTTCCGAGAGAGTCGCCCCGTCAAAACTCCCACCAAACTTACAAAATGGAGACACACAAAAAGCTACAAACTATAGCACATACATTCGTTTGGTCGACCTCCGAACTCGTGACCCTATTTCCGTCTCGGCGTTCCTCCCCGGCCGGGTCCAGACTATTCCACAGGAGACCTGTGACTTCAGTCTCGACCACGACCCCGCCGGTCTAAATGTAAGGAGACCGCTTCAGTCTCGTTCAAAATCCGAAGACCCACAAGTAATTCGTGGAAGGACCCGGTTCGAGATGTAAAATCCGACCTATTTACTTTCGAATCTTTGAGGCCACCCTTTTACCAGTTGGTCGGACAATCCAACATCGTCACCTAGGCCTATTGACTGTCGGTACCCTAAACTCGTCCTCCTCCCGTGTTGGAGTAGGGTCGAACGTCTCCGTTTCTACGAGGGACTCCTCCATGACCGGTTCGACTCTGCCGACCCACGTAAGTCTACTCGTCTACTTCTACTCTCATAGGTAAAGGGTCCGACAGTATCGATAGTGGTATGTGACCCAAACCCCCGTCCACGAATTTTGTTACCCTTAAAAAAGAGAACCCCAAGTCCTCCGGTCTTCGGGGTCTAGTTCTACCGTAACTCCAGACGAGTAAACCTCCCAGACTCCCTCTTAGACTCTTAGACAGGGTACGGAGGGTCATCGAAGACTACCAACGCTCGTTAGAAACCAAAAGGAATCGAGTATTTCCGTAGGTCGGTCCGAGACAGAGATAGTGATATACCGACACACACACACACACACAGGCAGGGAAGGAAGGAAAAAATTTTGAAAATTAAAATAAAATCTCATATCGGTTAATTGTTACAGCACTACTATCAAAGTCCACGTGTCGTCACTGAGTCGGTTTGGATACGCACATAGGTAAGAGAGGGTTGAGGGAAGGGTAGGTCTGACGACATATTGCAACTCGTCCCAGGGGACACGATAAGTCATCCGGGAACGAGGAAGGAAGGATATTCCTATGGTCAGGGACCTAAATCCCGGGTGGGTCAGGTCATACGGGAGTAGAGTTGATTAGTGTTTACGTTTCTGGGATAAAGGTTCATTTTGGCGAAAGACGTCAAGGCTGACCCTTGGCGATGTCCCTTACTCACTGACTTCACGAGACCTGACTCCCTCTTCGGGAACCTCTTCGAGAGTCTCGTAGTGTCAGACTCCCCTGTGATTGCTGTATCACGTCGAGGACCTGACCTATGCTCCATCCTAAACCGCCATCCCCTCCGAACTCTTCCTTCGTCTCTGGATCTGTGCTTCCCTGAACCCACGGTCCGACCCCTACACCCGTAATAAGACTCTCACCCTCCCTCGTCTCAGTGCTTTCCCGAAGTTCGTTTCTCCTTCCCGAACCTTCTTGACCTAAACCTTACCTCCGGATCTCTTAGACGTCCCGGCTCCGGACACGAATAGTCACCTCGGTCCGGAAAGTAGGATTAGAAAGTAACAGAATAAAGTAGGAATCGGAATGAGCTGGAAAGTGTAACCCTGGTTGGTCGTGTAAAACCTCCACTCGGACAACATCGAGTTCCTTCATCTGACAGAATCGGGCGAACAGTACCGGTTCCCGTTCGTCCCTGTCCCTGGGGGTGTGGCCGGACTTACGGGGTCGCTATGGACCAATGGGGTAGTGCAGTCAAACGGAAACTGTAGTGGGTGGGAGTGGGTACGGACCGAGGTGACTCTCTCGACTCTGGGTCACAGTCATTGTCATCTTCTCTTCACCCGTCTAGGACGAGATCTCTCCGAAGACCATCCCTTGCAAGGTCTTGTTTACCTTGTGTGTGAGGAAGAGGGGAGAGAAAGGGTGAAGGACGGACCGTCAAATCACTTTAGAAGTCGGGGTATTCTTCTTCCATTTTCAGTAGTGGGTTCCGACACGAAAAACGTCAGAGTGTCTTTGACTGGGGATTGGTTGTCTGACCCTAAAAATAAAGACCTTGAACGACGACGAAGAGGATAGAACGAACAGAGCCCGACGGGATCTCCCTTGTATCAGGTTTAGCCTAAACCGTAGTCCAACAGGGACTCCGGTGGTCCTGGAGTCGAACGGTGGGGGAACTCGGAGCCTAAGAAGAATTGAACGAAAGATTGTTAGGTGTCCGATGACGGACACAGGAGGAGACGGAGGAGACGGAGGACGAGGGACGAGTGGGACTTCGTAAAAGAGGGGACGACCCCAGACACAAACGAGAACCGTCCGTCTGAGCGACCGCCCTGTGAGACCGGGACGAGGGGAAAGGTCGCTGTCGAGGACGGAAACAAACGAACGGGACTTCCTTCGGGCGGCCCTTCACCCCCAGGTCTGGGAGTCCTCACCTTCTCGCGTCGCCGGACCTGGACAGGATCACCTACGTCCAGCATCAAAGAGGGACTGGGACTCAATGAGAAGACGAAAGAAACCCACCCTGTAGGGTGATCCTGTCTCCACCGGTGTGCAAAGAGAACGTTGTGAAACGAACACGTGTCATGTGAAGTCAAACGTTCCCGGCAGCGTCGTGACAGGTCTAAAGTAAATGTGCTGTCGGAACACCCGCGGTGCTTACTCACAGCACCCAGAGGTACACCATCCGTGACTCGCGGTGTGCAGTGTAGGCACTTGAGTGTAGATTTGAGAGACCTACTCCTGTGAAAAATGTGTTCAAACACTTACTCTTTTAACACTAAGTCTCTCCAAGTCGGGAAACAGGTTCTAACGGGTCAAAAATACTATCGTATTCTAATATCTCTTCAGAAAGACTAGGGGTCGGAAACCAGGATTGACACACGACATGATAAGTTTCATCATGGTTCAGGTAAAATGTCTACTCACTTGACTCCCAGACCTCCCGTAACTCCTTTAAGCTTTAGTGTGTCACTCACTTGTTCCTTTAAGTTCTAGTGCGCTCACTTGAACTCAACTCTTGTAAAAGGACGTACGAGACTCGGATTGGGTGGTGAGGAAATCCCAGATCCTTTCTTCCATACCGACGAGTCACCACGATCTTTGTAATAGACTCGACGATGACACAGAACCTACTCCGGGGGCCTCGGGAAATCCTCGGGTCGGACCCCCCACAGACAAAGTCACCCAGTCACCGTGACACTCGGGAACTAGGGACTTTAAGAGAAACCGGGTTCAAAAGTGTCACTTTAGGACTAGATATTCCCTTCGGTATACCGGTAATCTAATCGACTCTCGAATCGACCACCCTCGTTTCCAGTCCTGTCCGACCCCTTACTCCCCGTCCCTCGGACATGGTGTTATTCTCCCAACCTCGGTGACCGAACCCCAGTGTAGTTTACTCAACCGTCTATTACTTCGATTTCCGGGGTTCGAGTCGAAGGTAGTTTCACCTCACTCCCTCCACCCCCCAGAGGGAGACGACGGAGGAGACCCCCAAGAAACACGACCCTTTAGACACAGACTTCAACGGGTCCATTCAACTCCTTCGTCTTCACTCCGACTAATGCGGAACTCGTGGACCGGGAAGGGTGGGGTTCATCTTGACACTTAGATACTACTTCAAGTCGGTGTGATGGACGTAGTTGTCGGAGGACAGAAACCCGGAGAAAGGAGTGTATTGTATCCTGTCCCTATGGATTGTACGTGTCCACACTTCCATTTACTCTCTCGTATAGTTTCACAAGTCGAAGGAACCACCGAGTCTACTATTTCACAGACGGACGTCACACCCTCTGGACCCAAGTTAGGGACCCAACCCTTCTAGGGGACCTCTTCCTTTACCGTTGGGTGAGGTCATGAGAACGGACCTCTTAGAGTACCTGTCTCCTCAGACCATACAATGTCAGGTACCCCCAACGTTTCTCAGTCTGTACTGACTCATTAAAGTGAAAGTGAAAGGTGAAAGTAACCATTCCCAAACCCTTAGGTTCTGTTCAAAACGTCTTTACGTGTAGGACCCCGTCTCCATTATAGCACACAATAAACAAGTCAACACATACTGAGAAACACCGGGGCACCTGACATATATCGGACGGTCCGAGGAGACAGACACCTTAAGAGGTCCGTTCTTATGACCTCACCTATCGGTAAGAGAAGAAGTCCCCTAGAAGGGTTGGATCCCTAGTTTGGACCCAGAGGATGAAACGTCCGTCTAAGAAATGACAGACTCAGTGTTCCCTTCTGTAGTCCCCGTTTTCCAGTTAGTAAGTAAGTAAGTCGTAATGCATACATGAAGGACTTACGACAACTGTTATCGTCATCGACACTCGTCAATGTACACGGAGTGTGTTGTGATTTATGAGACACCCGTAGAGTCGGAGTGTTACTAGGTAACTCCACGATGACTTATGATGGAAGTATATTGGGTGCTCCTTTGGTTCCGAGACTTTCCATCACTGGATCACTTCCAGTGCGTCGGAGATTCATCCTCTTGGACCTGATTGCGGCACAGTGGGACTCCAGTCGAGAACCGGAGACACGGGCTATGTTCTCAAGGGACTCCACGAAATACTCGGCTAGATCGTGACGTACCCACTGGACCCTCCCAACAACCCTAAACTACCCCCTTCTCTCGGTTATATTACACTATGTCATTAACGGACACCTGTCCAATCAATTCGGAGTAGAAAGGGTCCAGTCAAAACCAAGACCCAGACTCTTTTCCCGGTGTGTGGGTATTGACCTCACCCGTCTCACCCCTACTTCCCGAGACCCTCGTCCCTCCCAGACGTCCCTCCCAATGTCTCTTGCTTTGTAGACTTCTACTCTTCCCTACTTAGTCCGTTTTAGTCTCAAAAGCGACGTCTCCGACGGAACTTTACACGGGTGACTTAGGACCTAAACGTGTGGCGTAAAAGGGAGGGGAAGGACCCCAAGGGAAAAAGAGACACGTGGGAATGGTAGAAAGAGTGAAAAGGAAAGGAATGGAAACCCGACATCTTAGTGACACGTCATCGGTGACCGATACGTCACTTCTCGACCCAGGTGGTGTAAAACCGGAAAATAAGGGTCGACCTGGATCCTAGTTTCGGACACACTGAAATTCGTTAATATATTGGAGAGACTTGGTGGAAAAGGAGTAAAGTAAATGCCTTGCCTTGAATGTTAGGGAATAGTGTCTCCTAACAGAACTTCTAATTTATTTTATTGTAATTTTTATCATTCCCCGTCCAGGAGCCAAAAACAAACATACTTCACTATCCCAAGAAGAACGGAGGAAAAAGAGAAGTGAGTAGAAAGAAAAAGAATAGTAGAGAAGGGAGGTGTGAGGTGGGAGACAGAGAACGCAAAGAATAGAGACTACGTTTTTTTGACTGTTATGGTGTAGTGTGTACTGAAGATCTGGATCTCGTTAGAGATACTATACAAGACGCCTCCTTTTTCCCCACACAAGAATAAAAAGATCCCGAGGTCACCACGGTGTGTGTGTAAAATACATGTGAACTGTCTAACGTGGGTGGGTGTGTGTATTTATGTATATGAATATCGAAACAAACCAAACATATAAATGAAGAATCAAGACTGTAGGTCTCTTTGGAAGGACCCCTAGGGTCTCATTGAGTAACGGTCTCAGTTTTGTCCCGATAGTCGGGTACGGACATCGGGACCGGTGGAGGCTCGGGTGAGCGGTGGGTGAGGGGTACCTCCACTACTTAAGATCGAATCTCTTGACTTCCTGAACTTTTTTTCTTAGTAGTAAAAATCAGTTATCCTGCCGACTTAGTAAAATCACTTACTACAAGAAGAATCGGACTTGTCCAGAGGAATTGTCGTCAGTAGAGGGGTGGTTCTATTAGACAAGTCCCAATCAATTGTAGACAGTAGAAACGATCTACAACATGTTCACCAAAAGTCTTTAACGGGAACGGAAATTACTCAGTTCCGTCTTGTTAGTCGGTTACCCATACCAGTTTTCTTGTGCCCAAAACTTCGATTTCTCGGTTTGTGTGTGTGTGGGTGTGTGGGTGTGTGACTCCGAGTCTCGAACGAGACGATGAGTCGTAGACTCGAAGTCTCAGAGAACTAAAGAAGTGGGGAGAGGAGGATTGGTGTCCGTACCAGGAGGGGTTGAGAACCCCAATGTGTCGTCCCTGAGGTGTGTCACCGGACCTTAGAGGGTCCGTCTTTCGTGTCACATATGTCTTCTCTTCGTCGATAGGCTCCCCGATCGGGACGAGTTACCTCTACGAAGACCGTCTCCCTTTCTGTCTCCTCTTGTGTCTAGAAGGTGGAGTCGAAAACTGTCCACGACACCCCTTGTGCCTACCCGAAATCTTTGTGGGGACGGGACCTCCTCGAGTGCCTCGTCTCATAAAGTACTCAGAGTACTTAGTACATTCTAGACAAGCATTTGTGAAATGGATAAAGTTAAATTACATACCATACGTCTGAGTTGGTTTATAAATGGTCAACCTACATAATCTCTTTTTATTTGACGTCACACGGAATTTGAGGCCTACTTTCCTCGGGATCTTCTTGCGTACACAAGTAAGTAAGTAAGTCGTTTATAAATACTTCGCGGATGAAACAGGGTCGGGGGGACACCCCTTAGTCGTAATTGTTCCGGTCACAAAGACTATTATTTTCATATCTACTATGTCTTTAACAAACTGAACACATAAGGGTCGTCCTACCTTCTTTCTGACGACAGGGAACTCGGGAGGCACCTAAGAAAGATCTCTGCTCCTTCGTTCCGACTCTCCCACACGAGTTTACAGGACCCCAGTGAGTCGACCACTCTCCGTCTCAGCCCTGAGTGAGATCTACATTTCGATGGTGGGATCATAAATCGCCACAGGTAGAGAGACTGTGCGGGTAGTGGGTCGAGTAAACAAGGAGCACCCCTGAAGGGCTTCTTCCTTCCCGTCCCCAAGAACGACTGGTAATATGTTCACTTTTCGTTCCGAGTCTCTCCACTTCGTCAAAGAGGTTCCAGTGTGTCGAAGAACCACTCTTTCGATCCAAACCTTTGCCACAGCGAGGCGCCCGAGGTCTCCGAGGCTCTCGGTTTGGGTCCCTAGCACCCGACGCAGACCGCCTGCCACTGGGGAGGGACCGTGAGGTCGGGTTTCTTGGCGCCAGGTGAACGCACAGGAAGAAGGGAGGGCGAGGTCCCACCGGAGTAACGGGACGACAACGACGACGACCACAAGTGCCACCGCGACATGCGGGTCGCCGCGACCGTCTTCGCCGCGGCGTAGGGCGTCTTCTCGCGGTCGTGCCTTCGGTGGGTGCTCTAGGTGATGTAGGGCAGGCACGACGACCCGGGCGGCCGGGCCCTTTCGAAGGCGAGGAGGGCCGACGTCCGCGTATTGAGGCAGTAGCCGCACGGGTAAGCGCTCTGCGGGTAGGACCTACTGATGCTGATGCTTCTCCTCCTGCTGGACGGGGCCGCCCGGTTGGTGCAGAGGGCCCTCCTGCTCAAGCCGTCGGTCCGCTGGGTGTCGGACCTGTGGGACCCGGCTGGTCCCCTTCTCTTCCCACTGAAGCTCTTCTTTCCACTCAGAAGGACAATGTAGGGTGGAAGGGCCCCCCACACCCCCTCGTAAAATCCCTCGACCCCTCTCCGCGTCCTCGACCTACCATCCTCTTACGTCTTTCACAAAAGACCTTATTCGGTACAAACCAAATACCGGTTGAAGACAACCCAAAAGTCTCAAGGAGTGAAGAACTAAGAAACCACCACCACTCCCCCTTTTTTTTTTTCTGACGGTCATAAGAACCTTAATCTCAAAAATCCTCGTAGTCTTCAATACATCAGGTCGTAGAAAGTCACAAAGAACTAACGGAGGGACCGACCGGAAGAGTGATGAGTCCACCCTCGAGTAGAGTGAACGTCTACGATGACAACCTTCCAAAAAGGAATCTGACTCAACGTCAGACAAAGAGACCGAGAGGTATAGTCTTTGACTTAGACTTTAAAGGAAGGGGTTCTGTCGAGAACCCTTTATACTGTTGTCCCTCTTTTTTTTCCGTGGACCATTGAAAATCTTTAGTTATAGTTGTTTATTAGGGTCAAAGAGACGGTGAGACCACACTGTATAAAAGTCTGTAAAGTGGTAAGACCAGTGACACGAGATCTACCTCTAAGATTAAAAAGTACAGAACCTCATATTGTGGTCTTCACTGTGAGAGAAGGAGTTCCACCCTTACGAGGACGCGACTCGTTTTACGTTAAAAGTGGAGGAAAAACGGACCACAATACGAAGACAAGTACGTCGAACTCAGTGTAGACCAAAAAAAAAACCGTCGACAACGACTGAACACCAACTGAAAAACTACTGATTTTGGAGAGTGAGAAAAAGTATATACGATAACGTTTCTGGGTAAGAGTAACAAGACAACCTCCTGTTAACTAATAAACCTGGACCCATGTCCTACACGACTATAGACAGAAAAAAAGTCACAGATACGGAGGTCAAACAAATATCTACTCTAAACCGATAAAAAGGAAATCCATTTACGATACCTTAGTGACAAGACGGACAAAAAGGGGAATATAACAAAAATACTGGGACCACTACCACGACACAAGTTCCAAACCGGGTCTCCGGGATCACAATCCTGATGAGGACAAACACTCGGTCCTCTTTAGTAGTAGTGACGAGCCTGGTCAGGACTCGACACTTGAATTGTAAGAAAGGAGGACGTGAATTCCAGGGAGGAGAGTCTAGGTAGAAAGGTACTACGAGTCACCTTTTATCCTTGAAGTCCTTAAAGAATTTTTCCTCTGTAAAAACAGTTCGAATCTTTGGATCCCTCCCTTTTCCCACCTTGTCATTCTCAACAAACCCGGACTCAAGTTTAGAACAGGGGAAACAAACGACTTACTGGATCTTTTCACCCTTAAGTCAGAAGGTTCAGAGTCTGAGGAGTGACTTCCTAAAAACCTTCCTAATTTATATTTTTAGTTACATATGGTTATGGATTGTGTTCCGGATCCTATACCATGTACAACTTAGGGACTCTCGGCAATAGACATCTGGAGTCCGGGAACCAGAAGCGACCCAAGGATTCTGAGACGGATTAGGTCGAGGGACAAGGGACGGACAGAGGGAGGTTCACGGTCGGTGGTAACAAACGAGTCACGGGACCTTACAGGTGTAGTAAAGGGAAGAGGCGACACTAGAGAAGACAGAAACTTGACAACCGAATGACTGTCAGAGGAGTTAAGAAGTGAAAGAGTTTGTAGCAAAGAGCAAAAAGCACGCTGAAAAGTAGAAGCTCGTTCTCGTCAGACGCAACCAAAGTAAGAAGTGTGGCGACGGACCGTGTCACGGAGAGCACATCTCTTACGGGTCGCTTACACTCTGCTCTTTCTACCGGGATCTCTCACTCCAATACGTCCTCGGTGCGATAGTCCAGTATCGTAGGACGAAGAGAACAGATTTCATCTTTCAGTGAACCTATACTGTCTGTAGTAGGACAAAAGGATCTACACCTGAAAACGTCGGATCAAATAATTCGGGATGACACAAATATACCTTTTACCCACTTAATCGTTGGTCAAACGGGTAGAGTACCCGAAGGGACCACCGAGTCTACCATTTGTTAGACGGACATTACGTCCTCTGACCCCAAGTTAGGGACCCAGTCCTCCTAGGGACCTCTTCCCTTACCGATGGGTGAGGTCATAAGAACGGACCTCTTCAGGTACCTATCTCCTCTGGCCACCCGATGTTAGGTACCCTAACGTTTCTCAACCTGTGGTGACTCACTGATTGAAGACGGGTAGTATCAAAACGACACCCCGAGTTTATTATTTACGTAACGTTTGGAGTTTCTTCAAAGGGATCTCACCCTAAACGAAAAGTGTGATGTCAGAAGGGGTCGGACCGGTTCTCCTCTCCAGATCTCCGAGGAAGTCAAGGACCTCGCCCGACACTTATGAAACTCGAATAGTGAATGGTGACAAGTTATTATTAGTCAAAGAGAAAGGCAGAGGATGAGATCTACACCTCTGAAAAAAATTTTTAAATAAAGAAAAAAAATAACTCCACATTAACTGTACGTCAGAACGTAATCGAGGTCCATATGTTACTAAGTCATAAACAGACACAACTCTTTACTAGTGGTGTTACGGATCAATTGTAGGTACCGGAGTGTCGCACTGTTGTGAAAAGAACACTACTCTTAAACTGAGAGAAGCGTTGAAAGTTTATATGTTATTTCATAGTAATTGAGATCAGTAGTACCACACGTGGGGTCGGGGTACTGAAAACTTTCGTTCCCGTCAAAGTAATCACAGGTCGCGTCATTGACTACGGATTATCCACGAGACTTTTACGGACAACCGACTTACCAAGCCAGTCAACTTATTTAGGTTCGCAACCGATCTCGGGGTTCAAGAGTCAAGGTCCGGAGCTTGATAGAGTGACAGGAGTTTAGACCCCTGAGATCTTTGGTTTTACAACTGGCTCCGGTAGTCATCACTACTGGTCTTGGGTCGTCTCTCGTCGGGGACCAACCCCCACTTGGATCTCAGACAATATGTTTCACCTCATTCAGTCTTTCTCCTTTCGTTTATGTCATATGATTTCGTATGCATACCTTAGATCTTTCTACCATAACTGCTTGGATAAACGTCCCTTCCTTACCTCCGTGTCTCCATCTCTTACCCGAAAACCTGTGACACCTCCTTCCTCCACCCCCTGTTTACCTCGTTTATCGTAGTTGTTTAGTCAAGTCAGTGTCAACACAGACCGAGAAACACTGGGGTACCTGACGTCGTACGGTCCGAAGGGACAGGTAGTGGTTGAGGACCTCGAACGAGTTTGAGTACAGGTAGTTCAGTCACTACGGCAGGTTGATAGAGTAGGAGACAGAAGAGTAGGTTGGTAGAGTAGAAGTAGAAGAGAGACATATATACAGTACACATTTCGCTGATCGACCACTCGTCAACGACACATTGTGTCCCTCGGGTCAGTACTCTACCCCCCTTTCAGTCCGAGTCTTCCTTCCCTTGTATATATATTAATACCGACTAAACACAACACCATCTCCCCTCCGTTTTGTCACATTTTAAAAAAATTTTTCTTTAAGGTCATTCGGAGGACCCTTCACGTTCGACTTCGGACTGGGCAGGACCCAGAGAGGGTCCCGTACCGTCTCAGGTCCATTCTCCGGGTCGGAGAGCCGGTCTCTCGTGGGGACGACAGCTATCGCCAGGACGAGTCTTACCGGGTGCACCGTAGTACGACTGTCGGGTAAAGTGACCCCCCAACCCCGGAAGGTCCAGAACACAAGGAATTTCTCTTAGGGGTCCGAACGGGAAAGTCAACAACCTGTACAGGCAATAAGTACACGAGTTTCGTGCCCAAGGACTAAGAACTTACTGTCTCTCACGCGTCCCCTGACTTAGTACGACCTAGGTCTCCTATGCCCTCTGCGTGAGGACTCTCTCCCCTAGACGAGACTAGAGGAGAGGAGTAGTCCAGGACATCTCAGACTGTGAGAGTCGAAACGTGACGTTGTGCAGAATTTCTATTGAAGCAGGGAACACGAAAGAAAGTTCGTCTTGAGATAGATTTACTATTGTTTTGGTCTGCGAATAAAAGACTTTAGTTGAAGTCTACTCTGCGTGTGTTCTCTTTAGATTTGTCTTGCTCACCACTTACGCACTCTTTAATCTGGGTCAGGAACGTTCCGCCGGACCCCCCCACCCCCACTCGTCCACCCGAGCCCGGGACGAGAGCGGATGTGACCGACACACCAGGACCGCTGGGAGAAGCGGTGGACGTTTGAGTACGGAAGTAGAGTGGGCAAAAGTAGACTGGTGTAATAAGGAGACTGAAACGAAATTTTGCTTCATGTCAGACCTTATTTTGGTTCGTGAAGTAAATTACGAGATGGGTCGACGGGAATCTAGACTATTCCCACCCCTTCCTTCTGCGCACCCGTTCTTCTTCCATCCTCTACGTAAAAAGGACCTAGGTCCGTCCTATGACCAGTGGGAAAGGTACCCTTCCACCACCGATCCCCGACACCAACGACACGACACCGGAGACTCGCGGACCCTGGAGGAACGGACCTGTCTTTTCCCTGTCGAGACAACCGTTTAACACCTTGTGTGTCGTCGTCGTCGAGTCCGACTTATACGAAGGAGAACGGAACCCACCAGGAACCTCTCTGAGTAATCTAAGAAAGAAATACCCCCCTGGATCCTCTTCCGTTACCGTGGGGTGAGGTCATGAGAACGGACCTTTTTAGGGTACCTGCCTCCTCGGACCATCCGACGTCAGTTACCCCAGCGATTCTCAGACTGTGCTGACTCGCTGAAGTGAAAGTGAAAAGTGAAAGTACGTAACCTCTTCCTTTACCGTCGGGTGAGGTCACAAGAACCGACCTCTTAGGGTCCCTGCCTTGTTGACACACAAAACAGGTCTCATCTGTCCATAGTCCTCGACCCGTTCAGGATATTTTCAGTAGGGATCTCCCCTACTTTAATATAACGGTTCCCGATCGGGGTGGATGTGGAGAGTGTGTATTTTAAACAGACATCTAAGTTTGATGAAGTAGTATGAACTCGTGGGGGACAATGAACGTCGAACCTGGAAGTCCATTATACCCCTATTGGATCTCCGTCTCCCTCTTTGAAAGAAATAGTTCTCTGTTTCGGACCTAAGGCTATGGGGTTCTCGTGATATGACTCGCCCGACTGTAAGTTGGTTATGTATGGGTACACCTGTATGGGAAACAATTCGGGACTTTAAGAAGATACGGCTAGTAATTCTTCGAACGACGGGACTTACGGGGTGGGGGTACGGGAAGGCGACGGACCGGTAGTGTGGGGGAGGGTTCCTGGGAGGACTCCAGACACGGTAGATCCTTCTCCAGCTGAAATCTGACGAAGAGGGCCTAATACCGACCGTCGAGTAGAACGACCAATTAAGGACATGAAATCTGTAAAAATCCATAACGTTCGTAGTGGGAACTATAGTGGAATCGGTCAACGACCCTTAAATTAGTACAGTTATACACTGATGAGTCGTAACGCAACCCAGGTATTGTCTTTGAACTACGTAAAATTAAGGTTAAGAGGAATAGGCACGAATTTAAATACAAAGGGCAAGGACTTATAATACGTACCTTCGAGTTCCTTTAATTTTATTGTCTAAATAGTGAAATAGTTCCCTGTCCCATCCCCTACCGACTTACCTATAACCCAAAAGAATTAAAACAAAATAATAGTCCTTTCTTTACGTATGATAAACATTATCTTTCTACACTCCCCCCACCTCCCTTCCTCACTCTACCTTTCCCTCCCTCTTTTCTTTCTTCTGTCACTCCCTCCTTCCTTCCCCAGACTCAACGTATTTTGTTCTTGATTTTTGGGAAGGTAACAGAACGATGGGGTAGGGTGATTACCCTGGGTTTCCGATTAGAAACTTTTATCAAACTAATATTAGAAGATCGTATAAAAGGTCACATGGATGTATACCTTACATACACAAAATACATATACCATATCTATTCTATATACGTAAAACGTGGGTCTATATGTCGTTATCCCGATAGAGTCGGTACATATAGTAAAACGTCGTTAAAGTATCAAATGGTTTGTTACATACTTTTCGTAGAAAGGCACAGTTGGGACGTGTGGAGAGAAGAAAACCTTTCGAGACATTCTAAGGTCCTAACCTTGTGTGGTTAGTGTGGTCGTAGACGAGATGAAAAGTAAAAACGACTGGTAATAGAGTTAAACGACGTGAGTGCCACTCATTCATATGTAGGAACATATGTGTGTGTGTGTGTGTGTGTGTGTGTGTGTGTGTGTGTCTGTATAAAAACGTTTTAAATTCCGATAAAGATATTTTGTCTACGGATTTTCGTCTTAGAGACATAATTTCCCATGTGTAACGTGTGAATATTAATGTCTAATGTGTAAATGTTAAACCCCTTCATGGTGGCGTTCATAAGTGAAATCACAAACAAAACATGAAAGTTCCCCCGGACATGCAGAAAATATGTTTAGACCTGTTTGGTGGGTGACGGGGTAGTGGAACTGTTAAGCATATGATAAGTCGGGAAAGACCCGACACACACACGCACACACACACACACACACACACACACATATTTTATCAACGGAAGTAAAATTTACACGTTAAAAGTGAAAACTAAAAGAAAAGACTGAAAGAAACAGTCTTCAGTCAGAAGTACCAATGGGTTCGTTACTAAGAATCCACTTCGCTACGGTCTATTTCCGAACCGAAACGACAGGGTGAAGTCAAGTCCTGGATTCCATCCTTTTCTTTTTTTGCTTTACCGTAGTTTATGTTCGTCACCAGGTGTAAACTATGTACCCCTCCCCAGTGTCAGAGAGACTGTACCTGGTCATCCGATTTTGAATGACAACGAGTCTTAATGTCTAGTCTTACAAAGTCCCATTTACCCTGGGAACGACTCTCTTACCTCATCCGCCCTGAAAGAACTCAGGGCAATCCTCAGATCGACGATAGTATATGCAATAGAGTGACTCGATAAACATTACTTGGGGCTCCCCTTCTATCTACTTTCTCCACTTATCCTTCGGTCACGGTGACGACGACGGCGACGTCTACTGTCGATTGGAGGTGAACCCTATTGGTGACAGCCCCTTGAAAGATCCTTAATACAGTAAATGTGCAGTGTTGTCGGGATTCTCAATACGTCACTATGACGGGACGGAATGTCTCGTCCTCGGACTTCGACTCTTTCCAATTTGCTTTACAGGTCTCAGTGCGTCCCCTTGCACCGACTCGGTCCAGGTTTGAGATCGTACACTCGATAGTACGATTCCCCGGTTCGACGTTACGCTTGTGTCCTGGAGTGTGACTAATATACTAGGAACCCTTCCACGGCTCGAGGACGACAGGGTCCCTACATCGACCTCGGATCTCGGGTACTCGATCGAAGTGAGAGTCTAAGCCCTCCTTTTTATCCGTTGATCGTAGACAAGAGGTTCCGTCCTGCGACGACGTGTCACTAAGACTCGAAGATTTAGTCGTCTTCCCTACAACGTCGTCCCTCTAGTGTCACAAAACCTTACAAAACTTACCAGGGGGTCCCACATCCCTTGAGTACAAACCACAGTCATTTCGTGAGATCCCACTGTCCCTTGACTCCTCGACAAATAATTGAGAAAACTGTAGGGGACACTTACGGAACATTTACAGTGTGAGCCCACCACGAAAGATTTTAAAGTCTCGAGAAACGATCAGTTGTGGAATAAGCTACGGAATGGACCCACAAGTCTAAAGAATTGAGCCTCTACCATCAGACAAAGGTCCAAGGAGTAGAAGTGGAGACGAGTAGGTAGGGGAGAACTCCGGTATAGGCAGAAGGACTACAGAAGTTTTGTGGAGTAGGAGTACATGGAAGGACGGACATACGGACAGGAGATGAAGGCATGTGTCGTAAGTGAGACAATACTAGGAAGACCGGTATCGTCAAAGTACGAATTTCAAAACGCCTCAAGAGTGACGAGAAATAGGGGTGGGAGACACGAGTCGGTGGCACCGGAGGAGAGACAAGACGTTTGAACGATTCGAAGAGGGTGACGTCTGGTAAACGTATACGACAATAACAGGAACAGACGTTTTTTTTTTTTTTTTTTTTTTTTAAGGAGGGAAAGGAGGGGATTAGACAGTACCCACTAAGAAAGAGTAGTAAGACCAGAGGCGAATTTAGGATGAAGAAGTCTGTTTCGAGAAAAGGGATGCTCAAGAAGAGAAAACAAAAGACATTACCATGTAATGTTTTTTAATAAACCTAATTAAATAATTTATAAAACGAAGAGGCTAATCTGAATCCTAAGACACTCTGACGCCAGGTCTGGACACACGTGACAAGACACGGATTGTCTACCTCTTCCTTTCCCGTTGGGTGAGGTCATAAGAACGGACCTTTTAGGGTACCTGACTCCTAGGACCATCCGATGTCAGGTACCGTAGCGTTTCTCAGCCTGTGCTGACTCGCTTGTCTTACTGACCGTGTAAAAAACAACAACAGCGATTCAACACGCGCTGAGATAAGGTGGGATACTCGACGTCGTGTGGTCCGAAGGGACAAGAAGTGGCGTAGAGTCTGAATCCAAGTACCTCAGCCACTACAGTAGGTTGGTAGAATAGGAGACAACGGGGAGAGAAGGACGGAAGTTAGAGAGGGTCATAGTCCCAGAAAAGGTAACTCAGTCGAGAAACGTAGTCCACCGGTTTCATAACCTCGAAGTCGAAGTCCTGGTCAGGAAGGTTACTTATAAGTCCCAACTAAAGGAAATCCTAACTGACCAAACGAGAGGAACGTCAGGTTCCCTGAGAGTTCTCAGAAGAGGTCATGATGTTAATCCTTCGTAGTTAAGAAACCGTGAGTCGGAAGAAATACCAGGTTGAGAGTATAGACATAGACTGAGAACCCTTTTGGTATAGAAACTGATTTACCAGAAAACATTTTTTTCCTACAGAGACGAAAAATTATACGAAACAGATCCAAACAGTATCGAAAGGAAAGTTCCCCGTTCGTAGAAAATTAAAATACCGACGTATTATCTACAACTTTAAACACAACTCAGTTGTCTACCTTTTATCTATATACTTACTTCTCCGTCTCCCAATCTAATCACAGAGAGGTATCCGACGATTTGAAACGTCCCCAGGAAATAGGAAAAAGACTCGGTACGCATGACACAAATCACAAAAGTTTAGTCACTAAATGACTTAGAAGGGTACGTAGAGTATTCTCTCTTTAATAAGTATAGTTTGAAATCTCGATTAGAGTTTCAATGTCTCGGTTTTCAATTCTTTAACAGTAAACTTGAGTCGAAACAGATTAAGGGTTCGTACAAGGGTTCCTGAAGAGTTCGTACAGGGTTTGGGTTCGTACAAGACTTCTATCGTGTTACATTAGGACAGTTGAATAAACTAGTCTTCTCTCTTTTGTACCCGAATCTTACGTTCGTTCGACAGAGAATGACAACACAAGTAATTCACAACCGGTGTTACTCTTTATATAAAACGTGACACTGGTGTGTGTATGCGAAAAAAATTTTGGTATCAACTAAATGTCACAAAGTCTATATCCCGTCTCACTAAGTCAACGTGTTACGTACGTACAAAGACGAAAAGGTGTAAGAAAAAGTAATATACAATAATGTTCTATAACTTATATGAAGGGACACGACATGTCATCCAGGAACAAATAAAATACATATACACATAGACAATTAGGGTTTGAGGACTAAATAGAGAGGAGGGTTCGGAAGGGGAAACAATTGGTATTCAACCAAAAGACACAGACACGTAAAACACTTATGCAAGTAAACATAACATAAAATCTAAGGTGTATCTGTGAATAGGGTACTATAAACACTGTAGTATACTATAAACAGAAACAGACTAAAACTGAATCATACTGTCAAAGACCCAGATAGGTACAACGACGTTTACCGTAACAAAGTAAGAAAGTACCGACTCATTATAAGATAACACATATGTAAAGGGTGTAGGAGAAATACGTAGGTAGACAACTACCTACGAATCCACTGAAGGCACTGAACGGATAACATTTGTCACGACACTTGTGACCCCACACACATATAGAGAAGTTTAATCTCAAAAGTAGAAAAGACCTATATATGGGTCCCCATCATAACTACTTAGTGTCCTCAGATAAAAATCAAAAAACAAACAAACAAACAAAATTCCTTGGAGGTATGACAAAAGGTATCACCGATATGACTAAATACAAGATTGATTGTCACATCCTCCCAAGGGAAAAGAGGTGTAGGAGAGGTCGTAAATAATAAACATCTGAAAAGACTACTACTGGTAAGACTGGCTTCACTCCACTGTGGAGTAACGTCAAACCTAAACGGAAAGAGACTGTCACTATAACCCGTGGAAAAGGACACGGACCACCGGTAGTCGTACAGAAGAAGCCTCTGTGCACAAGAACACTTACTCACATATGCACACAGATGTTATTCAAGCCGTTTTCTTAGGAAGGGTATACTGTACACCGCACGAGACTAGTAAAAGATAAGACGAAACAGTAGAGAAACTACAACTAGACTTGGGGACTTAACTAAAGTGTCAAATACTCCCTTAATAGCGGACTTCAAGTTTCAGGAAAGTCGGAGTCCCCGACGCAACACGACCCCATAGGTGTCCCTCCAACTAGGGATTAACGACCCAGACACTGTCGAAGGGCCTCCACGAAGAACGGAGCTCTCCACTTCCTACTGACAGTAATCTAAGGTCCATTCGCCAACCACCTCCTTGATCCTTACCGCGGGCTCTGTCCGTCACCACGCGATGTTGAAACACAGAACGGGGAGACAGGAACACCGGTCGGGTCACCACAGAAGTGGTTGGGGGGACGTGGTAGTAGAGAACTTTGAAGTGGTGGACGGGAGGGTTTCCTTGAAAACACAGAGAAAACAGAAGAAAGGAACAAATAAAAACGAAGATGGGGGACGGAGGGAGACGAGGGACGGACCCTTTGTGACGGATAAGAAAGTCGGAGTCGAGTTGTGGAAGGAGACGTGTCGACAGGGTCTCGGGTCTTTCTTGAAGCGCTTCTCGAACCCCTTTCAGGAAGGATTGTCGCCCAGAATAAAACTGTAGTGGAAGTCCCACGAAGGGCCCGATGGTCCCTAGTCACCTTTCGTTCTATCCGTCGTAGCAAAGTTTGACCCGACAGGTGACCCTAAGGTCGAACGACGTGTGCTTCTTCTTTCGAAACCTATACTGAAAGAAGGCGGTCTGATGGGACTTCAGAAATATGAATTGACGGAGAGGGGAGAGGAACAACTTTCGTGATAAACTTTAGACGTCCCCTTTGACAAGGTCCCGGACAAACCACATGGAAGACCGAGGACCCGTGGAAATAGTCGGTAAACGTCTGTCGACTGTCATATCAAGGACGCAGAAGAGAAACCCATGGGGAGGAGGAACGATGAGTCCGTAAGTGAGTGAGTGAGTAAGTACATAAATTGTCTAGAATTGACTCGTGGAACTCGTGGATGATACACGTTCCGTGGTATAAATTACGTCTTCTATGTCTCGTTTTACCCTTTATCAAGAAAGGATCTTCCAGTGTCAAATCTCCCTATATTTTGTCATTCTCGGCGAAATAAAATATATCAGAAACTTGTAAATATCTTACCGAAGTATTTGTCATATACTATTTGGGACCCACAATGACTTGGAAAAACTCTCTCTTCTTTCCTTGGAATGAGCCGAGTCCCTTTACTTTAGTGAGCGTGGGATGTCATGTCTCGGTCACACCCCCGCTTCGAGATGACTTCGGATGTAGAGAACTCAGGTCCAAGTCCTGACAGACGTAAAACGTTGCGACATGAATAGGGACGTTATAGGACTTATAGTAAACCGTTCGTTGAACAATGTAGGTGTAACGGAGGGGAAGAATTAAAATTTCCAGTATTTGAGGATCAGAAACCTTCATAAGTGGTTCCTAACTCATCGATAAACAATTCCGACCACATCGTCATAACCGCTAAATCTGTGTTAAATTCGTTAGGGAAGGTTAAGAGTCCGATATTGTAAACTTGTTTCTCTCGATTCTACACAAACTTTTATATCCAAGGAATTTTGATCATTCGGATCTTTCATAGGTCTTAAACTGACAAAAAAGAAAAGAAAAAGACACTTGACGTCGACTAGTGAACATCTTACAATCTTTTGAGTAAAAAACGAGGTTAAGTAGTATGGTGTATCGCCTCAATTGCTCCGATACCTTCTACTCTGGGACTGAGACGTTGTTTCAAAATACTGAAACTAAAGATTCGGGACGGGAGGGTCTGGAACCGGGACCACGGACTAACAGATCCGAACCGTTTCGTCTTCTCTCGTTACGGAGGTTGTCTGTCCTCGAGTCGTAGGGGTCTGTCGGTAGGAGACTCGACAGAGGTGTGAGAGATTTTATTCTATATCTGTCTCTAAACAGTACCTTAGTGGTTGTCCTTACAGTGGTGACGACAGTGGTCTCGGGGAATTTTACAGTGAAGGGTCGTAATTAACGGTGCTATCGTTTTGTTTGACCGCAAGAGACTTGTAAACGAGAGGGGGAGGACGGAGCACTAGGAGAGGGACGGGCGGGAGAGAGGGACGAGGGAGTCTCGGGGGGAGGAGAGACAGAGAACCCTGGGAACCCCGCAGGACTGAACTAATCAGACACGGGCCGCTCCGTCGGGGTGGTGTGTCACTGTCTACTCCCACTTCCTCCAAACTATTTACAGTCCCCGACTTCTCTGACAAGGGACTAACTAGTCTCGACCTCGTTAAAGGGTCGTCAGTTCCCTGAGACATGGAGGGCAGGACCGGAGGGAACTTTACCGACCTTTAGTCGGCAAACTCCAGACTGATAGTGTGTCCCAGGTCCAACAAGTCGGAGTCCAGAGGGTCCCCCTGAGTAGGACGAAACGAAAGAAACAGGTGGGTCCCCACGTTATTTAGAGATACAGATGGGTGTTAATTCTGACTAGGAATAAACAGGATTATGAAGGATCAATATTTTCAATATCTACGATTTAAATCTTTCGAATTTTTTTATTTCACACTTACTAGTAAAGAGTCTTATGGAGTAGTTTAACGGTGTCATTGTAAAATGACAAAGGAAAAAAGTAAAAGAGAAGAAAATGTATAACTTTCGTTTTTGGATATATTAAAAGATAGAATATGAAAATAATTTATAGTATTTATAAAGTCATACAAATAGTAAGACGACATTTTGATAGAGTATCGACTAAATAACTACTTGTAGAGTCAACGAAAAAAAAAAGAGGGAACGGTAAAACAAAAGCAGTCGTTGTTTGTAAAACATGAATTTAAACAAAAAGTGGTAAGCCCAAATAAAGGAGTCCCATATAAGGGTCCTCACCTTAACGACTCATTTTGCCAGACTTACAAAATTTCAAGGACTATATACAAATTGTGTTGTGGGGACACGGTCCTTCAGAGTCCTTTGTACACAATTTATTCCTTTGTCAAAAGGTAGATGTAAAATTAAGTAATTAAGTTGTTCGAAATTAATTCATGGATGACGTATAGTCCGTGATTAACAACAACAGATCAACGAGTTAGTACAAGTCGAAAAATACTAGGGTACCTAACATCAGACGGTCCGGGCAAATAGGTACCTTAAAGGGTCCGTTCTTATGACTTGACCTAAAGGTACAGGAAGAGGTTCTCTAGAGGGGTTGGGCCCTTAGTTTGGGTGGAGAGATCGTAACCGTCCGTCTAAGAAATGAGGACTCGGTGGCCCCTCCGGGTAGTCTGTGATTAATCCCACTCCTATTTCGTCACCCATTTTATACATGTTTAGATAAAATAACTCGAAAGATAACTCATACCTTACTGGTATTTATTTGTTTCCTCTTTTATATATTCTATGTATTAATTTTTATATTGATAAAATATTTACAGATAAAATATGCTTATTTTAACATATGTTAGAACATATGATATACCCGAAGGGTGTACCACGATCACCTTTTCTTCAACGGAAATCCTCTGAATTCTCTGTCTCCAAACTAGGGACCCAGTCCTTCTAGGGGACCTCCTGCTTTCCCATTGGGTGAGGTCATAAGAACGGACCTCTTAGGGTACCTGTCTCCTCGGACCGTGCGATATTAGGTACCCCAACGTTTCTCAGTCTGTACTGATTTCGTCGAGTCGTACGGGTACAATACATATAATATTTTGGTAATACTATTGTCACCCTTCCTTTGTTTTCCTTCCCTTAATCGTGGGCGTCCTTTCCAGAGTCGTTGCTCCACTGGACATCATCTGTATCTGACTCTAGATATCATCTAGATTCATCTACTCCTGTTTAGATATCATCTACCTTTATTCGGAATACTTATGTACTCCTTTCTCGAAAAGTCCGTCTCCCTTATCGTTCACGTTTCCGGGACACGACCCTCGTCACACGTCCCTTGTAAGTCCTTCTGCTTCAGGGCCATCCTCCTTCTGTCGTCATCTTATGTGACCTAGTGTCTTTGAGACTTTTCGTCCAGTCCCAGAGTGGATGAGACGAGCGTGACTAAACTCTGGAACCTGGTCAGTGAAGTAAAGAGATTTGGTCACCAAGAGTTGATCCCCACCAAAAGGGAAGGACCTTTGTAAACTGTTACAGACCTCTGTGACCAAACAGTACTGACCTCTTCCTCATCTCTTACGAGGACCATAAATCAGGACCCCAGTCCCTGCCGCCATTTGTGGGACGGCACGTGTCCTGTTTAGGACTGGCATTTCTTAGCGGGTCGGGTTTTACAGTCCTCCTAGACCAAACACTTTGGGACGACGCTCGAAGTCAGGTGTGTAACCATTTTACCTCTTCGGTCAAAGTATTCGTACGCGCTCTCGGTTCGCTACCATCGTCACTTAGGAAAAACATTTGATTGCGAGATGTGTATGTCCTGTCGCCATTACAACCAGAACGGACCAATATATATAAAAAAATAGTAAGAGGTATTCCCAAACAAAGACGCACCGAAGGAATATAGAGTGGGACAGTTACTCCGGAAGGAGAAGTATCGTAGTCCCGAGTGGGAAGCTAGGTAGTATGTACAAACACACAGACAACAGACGGAGGGGGGTCCATAAAACAGTCCAAACCCCAAAAAAAAAAAAAAAAACGTTACGAAAAGTGAACAAATCTTGTAACAGACCGTGTTTCTTCTACTGTTTATTGAAGATTTTACTCCCCTATTTAACTTACTCTTTCACTCAGTTACGTACCGACTGCAGCTCACAAAGGAAGTCGAACAAATCCAAAGTTTCTTACCTGATGAACCAAATCGACTACGTCCAAAGAAAAATCAACGTCACCTCATTGCAATCGATTGGACACACCTGGTTCGAGACACTAGTTGTGAATGATTTATACACATGTAAATTAGGAGTTTTTTAAACCACACCAGTCATGGAGATTAACGGGGGGTAAAAGTCTATTCGGTCCTCCCCGACCCGCTCGAGTCTTTTAACCAGGGTCCAGTGTACGGTCCTAAACATGGATTCAGACGTACTGGAACTTTACGAGTAAAGAGTGATGAAGAAACGACGGAAATGACAACCTCTTGTGCCCCAGGTTCTTATTAGTATTTTGTAAAAGTCCGAAGTACCTCTTTTTCGGTAACAATCCTATATTATTTTTAACCGTGGAACAAAGACGGTAGGAAATCGAGAAGATTTAAGTACTTTCTCATAGACTCTAAGAAAACGGAGGTAGACGATTACTGGAGGAATCGAGGATCCTACACGTGCGGGTGGCGAACGAAACTGACGGAGTGTCGAAGACGAGGACCGAGGGGAGACAAGGAACGCTCTATGTGTGACAAACAGAGAGAGGAACGTAGAGGAGAAGTTTATTGCGTACTGTCCTAGACAGTGTAAGCTACAACTTTCAGGATTACCCGTTTAGGAGTGTGGTCCGGTGTGGTGGTAAGTGGGTGTTTAGGTTCCGATAGACGGAAAAGACGGGTCTACCCCTCGAGACCAGAGTAGGAGAAACGACTCTACCACCTTAGAGTCTCAGCGGTCGTTCCGCGGGAGACCCACTACTTCGTGGACGTACATGCAGTGCGATTTAGTCCGTAGACACCCAAACCACGGAGTTTCGTATCGTAGGACAGGTCTTGCCACCCCTCAGGTAGACGAACCTCGTCCCGACCACACGAACGAGGCCTTCTTGGACCAAACACTCATCGAGTCGAATCACTTCTCTCTCTAGTCCCTCTCTGTCTAATAAAAGGGTTCACAAAGAAATAAAATATTTTCGTAAGTGGTGTCCGAGAGAAAGTCAGGGTCGTGGGGGACCACGTACATTTTCTTGCACCCTAAATTAGTTGAAAACCGGACGGCTTTAGAAAGTCACAAGTTTGGTGTCGTGTTGATGTTACCGTGCGGAGAGATTCTTGATCGGTCGTCGACCCACTACCAAAACCTCTCCCCGTCTACAGGGGTGTATTGTGGAGTTAGAATCCGTTCAATTTATTGGAGAAATTCAGAGTCTAAGGAGGAGACACTTTGACTAAATTATCAACACAGTCTAAGGATCCCAACAAAACTCTTACTTTAGATCATTATACACTTGTCCAAACACGTTTCCAGTGGACGGAATGTATAATTACTAGAACCTTTTTAGAATAAAGGAAGAACTTGAAGTCAGAAGGGTAGACATATTACTCGTCGAACCTTGAAACGGCTAGTTAAGGATGGGAAAAACTATGATTCTAAGAACTTAAAAGGGTTAGTTATCTTTAACTACTCCGGTCTGTTCTTTAAGTTGTAATTTTTTTGATTTTCGTACCGTAGGTCAGAGTAATGAAGTACCGTTTATCTTCCCCTTTTCCACCTTCGGCACTGTCTAAAATAGAAGAACCCGAAGCTTTAATGACGTCTGTCACTGACGTCGATACTTTAATTTTCAACGAACGAGGAACCTTCTTTTAGCTACTGTTTAGATCTGTCACACAACTTTTCGTCTCTGTAGTGAAACGACTGTTTCTAGGTATACCAGTTTCGATACCAAAAAGGTCATCAGTACATACCTACACTCTCAACCTGGTACTTCTTCCGTCTCGTGGTTTCTTAACTACGTAAACTTGATACCACAACCTCTTCTGAGAACTCTCAGGGAACCTGTCGTTCCTCTAGTTTGGTCAGTTAGAATTTCTTTAGCTGGGACTCATAAGTAACCGTCCTTACGACTTCGTCCGTCCTACGACTTCGACTTCGACGTTATGAAACCGATAGACTACCCTTCTCGGTTCAGTACCCTTTTCTGTGACTACGACCCTTTCTAACTCCCGTCCTCCTCTTCCCCTGTTGTCTCCTACTCTACCAACCTACCGTAGTGGCTGAGTTACCTATACTCAGCCATTCGTTTAAGGTCCTACCACTTCCTGTCCCTTCGGACTACACGACGTCAGGTACCCTAGCGTTTCTTAGCCTGTGTCGAATCACTGACTTATGGTGGTGGTGGTCTGTTCTTTAAGCCCGTTCCGAAATGACCCCGGAGACGACGTCGTTCCCCCTCGTTTTTGTTCACTATCCGAGGACAAGTGAGGGGTTCGTTCCCGTCTGACCAAGGAATATATCCCACTCTTTTCCGCATCCAGATCCCGAACCCGGGGTACCCACCGAATTCACCAAACGGGTAGGACAACCGCCACCACACACGTCTCCCGAACGCGTCACGGGACGAAAACGAGGACCGGGGGACAAAAACGAAGGTGAGAAGTCTTCACCGTCGACCCAAAGACTAGACAAACATAGAACAACAGGTATTAAACGGGGTTGCCACATACGCACGTCAATAAAAATCACAGAATCTCAAAGAAACGGAAGATAACCAACTCCTCTACAAACAGACCTATGCTCGTGACGTTCCTTCCCAGGGTCCAGGATCTAGGGTCGGACAAACTGAACGTGGTCTAAGGCACCCGACATCTATGTGTGTATCGTACCCCGGTCACCTTTCACTCGGCCCTTAGTCACGGTGTGCGGATCAACCGTACTGATTACCACACACATATCGCCCCTCTTCAACAATCTTTTTGGTCGTCCAGAAATTCTCCTTCTCTTCTTCGGAAAGAAAGTACGTTTAGGAATAGAGGAGTATGAAGGAACCTGCCTTTACTACAATTCTCTTTGCCCCGTGGTCACGGAGTGTAAGATTGACCATTATCCACCGTCTCTGGTCAGAGTTCGAAGCAAAATATTGGAGGACCGAGGTCCTAATAAGGGATTCACAAGGTTCCTCCAGCCGTCTCTCTCGTAGCGAAGGAGTAGTAAAGGGAACACTTACTTCGGAAGCCTCTGGTCTACGTAGGTGAAGTAATATTAATGCAATTCACGGCGGACTAACCGCGACAAGTAGTGGGGAGGCCTTTCGCCGAAACGGGTCACCTGTCTGTCCGTCGGACGAACCCGAGTCGCGTGGAGGGAGAGTAGGTAGACACAGGAACCGTTACCGACAAGCACCACGGGTTCCGAGAGGAGACCTCCTCTCCTTCGTCATCCCCACCGCACACACCGGACTCAACTCAGGAGGAGGAGGGACGACCCCGAGCCTCATTGACACGTGTCAGTCGACGTGGTACTCCGGAGACGTGGGAGTAGGTCGAGAATTGAATAGTCCTACAGCCCTCCCTCCACTGGAACCATAGGAATGTCCACTCCGAGGACCCATCCTCCAAGGAAAACAGGACTCCCTAGACTAACAGGAACGACACCCTAAGACACAGGAGTGGAACATTCTTTTGCTCCAGACGGGGTAGGAAGTTTTCCCGGTCTCGTACCACCTCTGACAAGACTACAGTTCCCGCCGGAAAACATTGGAGTCAACAGATACGTACCCAAGTCCCTTCCCCCTACACTGAAGGGTCTTAATTCTCTTACCCCGACCGTTTATTCCTTTCTCAGGTACCCTCTCTCTCCGTGATTGGTCCAATAAATCCCGACTCTTCCTGGCTCTCCCTTCCACGTCCCTCCTTCGACTCCAGAGAGATCTCGGACCATCAATCCGCACACCAAGACCTCGTTCCGACGGAACCAACTGAGGACTACAATTATGAAAGACTCTAGATGATCCGTACGTATTACAACTGTATCCTCATTTACAACGGGAGAGAGTGATAGCAGTAGAAATTTTACACCTTTCAGTCTCAACCGTGGGAGCTCAACAACAATCTGATTTACCCAATTTTGTGCAGTGTCCCGAATCTCCTCACGAAAAATGTCTATTTTCCGAGGTGACCACAATCAATAATAGGATGACTCTCAGAAGACATTTATCTACTCCGTGAAGCGTCCGACGAAATAAATCAAGACTGTTGACGAGTCGTTAAGTAACCAAGTAAGTAAGTGGTTTCTGAGTAATTTCGTCATCGTTTTCACCGACCGTACTGGGACGGGAGTCTCTACAACAGGAAATTACCCTTCTTTACCGTTGGACGAGGTCATAAGAATGGACCCTTTAAGCTACCTGTCTCCTCGGACCGCCCGGTGTCAGATACCCCAACGTTTCTCAACCTGTACTGACGTGTTACCTCGGACGTTACCCTTCTGTTCTGAACTCTACACTTGACTTAATAGTCAATGACTGGTTGTACCTCGGTGGTCCTTCCTTTACACGGCTCACGAGACCCCTGTCTCTCTCCTCCTGAACCGGAGTTAAACCGACAAGTCCTTCGGGAAAGACTCCTTCCTTCTTAATTTGACTTCAGTCTTCCTACGTGTCACAAACGGGTTTACTTCCCGACTTCTCCGTCACCTTCTTAAAGACGTTTCTTTCTCGGATCGGGCAGGGCACTGGACCTTCCGGTCACACTGACCCTGTGTCCCTCCCTCTACCCCGGTGAGACAACGTGTGTCTACCTCTTTGACTCCGTGTCGTTCGATCACAGAAAGGTCTCGACGCTATAGCTCGTGTCTTCCCAACCCAGAAGGGATCTACCTTCGAAAGGCAGGTCGGAGTAATCCTACCCGTGGCCGATACGACTGACACCGAACGGACAGTGCCCTTCCCTCTCGTCGACACGGACTCGACTCCCTACCGTAGCTGTCTCTTGTCACGGAAGCTTCCACCGTCTCACCAGGAACTCAAAGGGTCGACTCAGACCTGGAATAGACAAGATTAAGGGAATCCCAATGTCCGATCTTACCTTAATTAAAGGTTTATCGGAGTAGACTTGAGGTCCGAAATTATAGAGGACACAGGAGACCCAGTAGTAACAGTACTCTTAGGGACGAGTGTACTGACCACGTTTCACAAAAACCCAAAAGTATCGACCCGTACACGTGTGTGTCCACACACACACACACACACACACACGCGCGCACGCACGCACACGCACACACGTGTGAAAAGAAGGGGTCTCGAAAGGTTCAAGTAACTCCCTTTACGTACCCTGAACCCACTTTAAATAAAAGACCCTTCCGTCCGTTGTGTCTTGGTAAAGAGAGGGACGTATTTATACGTACTCCAGGTGGGCGAGAGAGGAGGGGCCCTCCGTCCCCACCTCCCCCTCCTCTCGTTGGACACACTGACCACAGAGCCGGGACGGGTACCGACGACCGTGGGGTAATTAGTACCCCCTTGTCGTCGGAGCACTTGACACTTTAACCGTCGGGGGACTGTCGAGACCCGGGCCACCTCGTCCCTCAGATAAAGTGTCGACCTTCCACCGACACACCTCACCCGTTCCTCCCGTGGTCCGAATCGTCCGGTCTCGCCGAGCCCGGGGGAGGACCGGACGGTCTGGGGTGTACTCGGAACGAGAACTAATTCCCTTCTACATCCCTCTTTCTCTCTCCCTGTCCGTTCTCTACCTTGTGTGACTTACTTACCGGTAGTATTGTTTACGAGTAACTCATGGACGCGAGATAACTCCAGGTCCTTGATCCGACACGTGAAGATTTTTTATAAATACATAACATGTAAACCAACACGGTCCAGAATCGACACCGTACCTCTCAGAAGGTAAAACCAAAATCGTACACTCGAGAATCAATACGGTACGTCTTAGAAAATCAACGTCGTGCATCCTAGATCAAGAGATCCCAGTCTCCAGTTTGGGTCCGGGGGACGTAACTCTCGTACCTCAGACTCGGTGACCTGGTGGTCCCTTCCGGTGACACGTTAAAACTACGTAAAGAAACAAATTAGAAATACCTATGGGATGTATCATAGTAGTACTCGGGGTAAAATGTCTGGTCCTTTTTACCCTGAGTTCCCTACTTGACAAAGTCCGACATTGTGCATTATCTAGATGCGAACCATGGGTACAGAGACTGACAGTCCGAGGTCTTAGACGTACAATGTCGGTGATGTGGTAGGACGAGAGATCGTACGATAATTTCGTTCGTTCACTTTTTAGGTTTTTCGTTCTCTCTTCACAGAGTAAGTAAGTCACCGGTGGACGTGTCATGTGCGAGGTACGTCTCTCAACTCAGTGACCCGGTTCACGACCCCAAGAGACCCCTACTTGCAGGAACTACCAAGGACACACACTCTCTAAACCGAGTTGTCCATAAGTATCGTCGTACTATATATAAACTCTCACCCCGGTCACATGTCAGAATCGAGACTGTAAGTGGTCGAGACACTGGACCCCGTTCAAAGACTTTGGAGTAAAGACTTTGTCCATGTAGCCTTATGGGACTACCTTTTAGAGATACTCCTAATTTACTCTACACGGCACATTCCATAAATCTTGCCACGAAGCACGTATCACTCTCTAGGTATTTAATAACGACCCTTTCCACGACTTTACATCTCTACTTGTCTATAATCTCCTCGTAAATTGACACGGTTCACACGGTCCCTTCCGAAGGGACCTTTCCACTGTAGACCATCTATTCTTGGAGTAGTCAATTGGGTTCCCCGTTCCCCCCTACACGTTTCAGGAACTCCGTGGACTCTTTTCTACCTTGTCAGGTCCTCGACATCCCTCCGGTCTCACCGACCTCGTTCCTCTGCACTTGTCGTCCTCGTCTGAGTGCAACCTGTGTCTCCGGTCTAGTGTCCCTGGAACCTGAACTGGACGTTACGTGACTCGGCACTTCTTTTGAAAACGAGTTGGTACGGGTCAATGAAAGGAAGGGTCCTCCTGATAACTTCACCGCGTTATTCGTATCTAATCTTATTGCCGTCCCTCTGACTCCGTCTGCTGGCGACACTAGGTCCATTCCCTACTCCTCAACCGTGAGCCACCACGTGTGACGGCCCAAAAAGACCCTCGCCTGGAGGGGTCAACTGGGACTCGAGAAGAATGTCTGCACGGTGCACTGAACTGAACCGGCGGGAGGAGGCCTGGAGTCAAGGGGGTAGACAATTCACTCGGACCATAAAGACTCCCCGACAGGTGAGGGACGAAGGACATGAGAACACGCACACACCCACGGGTCCACGAGTAGCACAGACTGAGACACTGGGACACCTGACATCGGGGGTCCGAGGAGACAGGTACCCCAAGAGGTCCGTTCTCGTGACCTCACCCGACGGTAAAGGAGGAGGTCCCCTAGGAGGGCTGGGTCCCTAGAGTGAAGTCAGAGGACGGAGACGATGTGACCGTCTACCTAAAAAAAAATTACTAACTCGGTGGATCCTTCGTCAGGACATAGACATTCTCCCTTCCATTTCTCCCACCTGGACAGACCCCACTCCTCTACCACTTTATATGCACGTCCTCTCGTTTCATTCAGGGATTGGTGACTAAAGGGTGTCTAGGCTCACTATCTAGACGTCACTCAGTCCCTCCCTTTAGACCCCAATCCCTGTACTCTCAGTCCTTCTAGGGTAGTGAGGGAAAGGGGTCGTTGGAACCAACGTCGTCCGTCAACCTCTTCCCCATGGGGATCCCAGGAATGGAACGTGGAATGAAACGTCTCCCTTTCTTTCTTTCTCTACCGTTTCCTCTCACGTACTTACGTACCGTTCTTCTGTTCTCTGGTAGAAAAACCTCGTTCCTCTTATTTGGAACAGAGAAAAGGATAGTAATGTTTGGTACCCGAAGACATAATCCTACCGCAGAGGGCGAGGTATCAGGAAAGCGGAGAATCTTTCAGACAAGGCAGTACACCCTCTATGTGTATCATATCATTATACACCCGAACTAACAGAGATCGACCACCATATCTATTTTATAGACTATACAAATAAAACACACTATAAATGTGTGTGTGTGTGTCTGTGTGTGTGTGTGTCTGTGTGTGTGTGTGTCTGTGTGTGTGTGTGTCTGTGTGTGTCTGTGTGTGTGTGTGTGTGCATGGTACTATATATATATACCGAAGGGACTACCGAGTCTACCATTTCTTAGGTGGACGATTTTACGTTCTCTGGGTCCAAACTAGGGACCCAGTCCTTTTAGGGGATCTCTTCCTTTACCGTTGAGTGAGGTCATAAAAATGGACCTCTTAAGGTACTTGTCTCCTCGGACCGTCCGATATATCCGGTACCCTAGTGTTTCTCAATCTGTGTTGAAGTACTGAAAGTGAAGTGAAGTGTATATATGGTATGTGTATATGTCACAACGGAAAGGGTTTTATCTTTTATTCGAGGTTCTCTCAACCTTAGACACCCTGAAGGGACCATCGGGTCCCTGATTCTGAAGTGGAAGATTACAACCCCCGGACCCAAACTGGGAGCAAGTCCCTCGACTCTAGGGTGTCCGGAGTGACGGTTTTCGATTTTTATACTTTGACTTTTTTACAACATAGTAAGCTATTTCTGAAAAATTTTTTACCAGGTTTAGTCTTTTAGAATTTTTTTTCTCTCTCTCTCTCAACCTTAACCCTCTGGACAGGGTCGTAAACCTTACAAAGGACTGCAGATCATTCAGGAGTATGACTAACCAACTTATTTGTCTATTCGATTATCTATTCGATCACCTCAAATATGGTGGGAATACCATCTTTCACTTCTCCTTGATTTTCTCGGAGAACTACTTTCATTTTCTACTCTCACTTTTCCGACCGAATTTTGAGTTGTAAGTTTTTGATTCTAGTACCGTAGGAAACGGGTAGTGAAGTACCGTTTATCTACCCCTTCGTCACCTTTGTCATTGTCTGATGTCTACCACTGACGTCGGTACTTTAATTTTCAACGAGGAACCTTCTTTTCGATACTGGTTGGATCTGTCGTATAATTTTTCGTCTCTGTAATGAAACGGTTGTTTCTAGGTAGATCAGTTTCGATACTAAAAGGTCATCAGTACACACCTACACTCTGAACCTGGTATTTCTTTCGACTCGTGACTTCTTAACTACGAAAACTTGACACCACGACCTCTTCTGAGAACTCTCAGGGGACCTGACGTTCCTCTAGTTTGGTCAGGTAGGATTTCCTTTAGTTGGGACTTATAAGTAACCTTCCTGACTACGACTTCGACTTCGAAGTCACGAAACCGCTGGACTATACTTTTTGACTGAGTGACCTTTTCTGGGACTCCGACCCTTTCTGACTTCCGTCCTCCCCTTCCCCTACTGTCTCCTAGTCTAAAAACCTACCGTAGTGGCTGAACTACCTGTACTCAGACTCGTTCGAGACCCTCAACCACTACCCGTCCCTTCGGACCACACGATGTCAGGTTCCCCATGTTTCAGCCTGTACTGACCCGCCGACCTGACCTGACTCGCCTCAATTCCGTCTGGCATTTCACGACACACGGACACTTAATTAGACAATGAGGAGAATTGACCCCTGAGAGTCAGAGCGGATGGTACAACTGTTTTTATTTCCTTCCTCTCCCTGTTTTCCCGGGACTCCTCGGACCTCCACCGAGTCGACAGTCGGAGGGGGGGACCTGCCGGGGTAGACACCTACCACCAGGTCCTCGTAGGACCGACGTCGCCACACCTGGATTGTCGAACCAATCCCGGTCACGACGACCACAACGAGTCGGCCCGGGTCGGGAGAGGGGGACGTCTACGGTAAAAACGTCACCAGTCACGAGACTAAGGGGCCACCCGAGGAAGAGACCCAAGAACAATTAATCTAGATTCACGCTCCTCGGACCACGGTCCGACTTGGAACGGGATGCCCCGTAGGTACCATAGTGAAGAACCACACAGGGTTCGTCAACTACTCCCCGTAAAGGTCAAAAACAGTCACTATAGGGGACCGTAACGTCTGTGTAAAAAAAGAACAGGAATCCTCGACCCCCACTTAGGTCGGATGGGATACTACAACAGTCCCAACTCGTGTGTCAATACGGATTTTGAGACTTAGTCAGTCTTTACGATTGACTTACGAGGGAGGGGGAGGTAAAGAAGGTGTGAGTGACTCACGGAGGACACACGGTCCGTGTGAAGTCTACCTCCCCTGTCTCGTTGGCAGTTTTAACTGTTCAGGAACACGAGTCCTCGATGTAAGATTATCCCGTCACCCCCTTTCTGTTTGTAATTAGGGTCCTTAGGTGGACATGTATGAAGTCACGTCCCGTCACTATTCACTTACCACCCATCCCCGTATTTCGCGCTTCTCAATTCCGGGACAATAATGTCTCTTCTGCCGGTCAGACTCTCGTACTGAGGGTTTCGAGACTCTATCCAAGGTTACTAGGCTGGTGTCACCCCTACCTCGTCTTACTCTTTCTGTCTCTTAATATCCGATACTCTAATCTATGAAGTACACCCCGGTCTAGTGTGGTCCGGGATCCCCGTTACCGCTTCTCGACCCCAAAAGATTCACACTAGACGTATGTGACCTCTCACATCCCGTTCCGTCGTCGCTCAAGTTTAAATACTACGACCACCTCATCTCTCTGACATCCCGTATTTACGTCTTCGACCCTCTTGTCAATCCCCTACCGACGTATATTGTCATTGTCAATGGTGGCGACACGTGTGTTGCTCATGAATAACACACGAGACACAATTGATGTGAACGTTATGAGGGTTCGATTCCTATGGGTCACCACTCTTAAATATGGGTACCAGGTGACTTACTCCTATATGTCAAACAAGTGCAGAGAGGTTTCATCCCTCTAAAATCACAAACTCAACAAAGTACGAACTCACAAGGGGATTTTACTAAACGTTTTAAGTTCTATAGAAGTTAAAACACCGTTTTTATCTAAATGCCGAAGTAGTCAGTCAGTTTTTTTAAGGGCCTGTCTTGATCCTCAGTACTCGGGACCAAAGTCAACGACCTTTTCCGTCTGGAAGTCCGTCGGCGTGTGGGCCTGAAATTCTAGTGCTTTACTGAAAATACATTGACCGAAACGATATTACGGCAATTCTGTCTCATTACCCCTCGGTCTGACAGATTCAAGAGAGGGTCCGAAAAGGTGAAATATCGACACCCCGCCTCCGTTCGACAAATGGAGAAAGGGGGAATTAAAAGAGTATGTACTTTCCGTTAGTATTTTATTTTGAGTGACATTCATAAATTTTTCGAGATTATCTACCCCTTTTTCATCCTTGTCTCCGTCTACGGTCCGAGGTTTAAGTGACTCCTACCTCGGACGTCGGTACTTTAATTTTCTACGAACGAGGAACTTTCTTTTCGATACTGTTTGGAGCCGTCCCATCTCTGTAGTGAAACTGCTGTTGACATACATATCAGTTTCGATACCAAAAAGATGATCAGTACATACCTACACTCTCGACCTGGTATTTCCTCCGACTCGTGGTTTCTTGACTACGAAAGATTGACACGACGACCTCTTCTGAGAACTCTCAGACAACCTGTCGTCCCTCTAGTTTGGTCAGTTAGAAACTTCCTTTAGTCAGGACTTATAAGTAACCTTCCTGACTACGATTTCGACTTCGAGGTAGGTTATGAAACCAGTGGACTAACTTTCTCGACGGAGTAACCTTTTCTGTGACTAAAACCCTTTCTAACTCCCGTCCTCTCCCTTTCCCCACTGTCTCCTACTCTACTAGCCTACCGTAGTATCTAAGTTACCTGTACTCAAACTTGTTTGATGTCCTCTACCACTTCCTGTCCCTTCGGACCGTATGACATCAGGTACCCGAACATTTTTCAGTCTGTACTGACACTAACTTGCTGTCTTTATACGTGAGAACTCATGGTACCGCACCGGACGTGTCCCTGGTAAAAATAGTAATCGGGAACGGTGTTAGGTGAGAATAAAGACTCTCCCAGAGTCTTTAAAAGGAAAGTCTTTAATTTGAACAAATTATGGGAGTTAATTTGTTCAACTCCCATGACAAATTATTGATTGGGTCCCGTCGTCTGTACTTGAACCTGGAGTCTTTAGTCTTGGTCCCACGGACCCAAGAGTGCGGTCCACTAATAAAATTAGAATACCTACAGACTTCGGACATCGATTAAAGAGAAGAGACACAACGGACAACCCTACGAGTCTCAGAGTACACTTCGACGTTGAGATCCTTCACAAGCAAAAATACAATGAAAACTAATCACGAGAAAGGGAGCCCAAGTAGAAATATAGGAATATAGACAGCGAGAAAGAACACCTAATGTAGAAAGAAATTTTAAGAGACTTTCATATAAAATAAAATCTAGTACATTACTCGACATAAAATTGGTACATTGTCACATATTATGTTATACACATATATGTATTATATTTATATATATATGTTTATATATACCGAAGGGACTACCAAGTCACCATTTCTTAAGTGGACGGTTACGTCTTCTGTACCCAAGCTGGGGACGAGGCCCTTCTCAGGGACCTCTGTCTTTACCACTGAGGTCATAAGAACGGACCTTTTAAGGTATCTCCTCAGACCGTCTGATACCAGTTACCTTATTGTTTCTTAACCTGTGTTGAATCTATGTAGCATTCCATATAACATATATATGATGTATGTATCAGAATGGTGACTTAATCTTGTTTATATTTATAAAACATCATATATCGTCTAGTCAAGTCAACGAGTCGGCACAGGCTGAGAAACGCTGGGGCATTTGGCGTCGTGCGGTCCGGAGGGACAGGTAGTGGTTGAGGGTCTCAAATGGGTCTGGGTACAGGTAGCTCAGTCACTACGGTAGGTTGGTAGAGTAGGAGACAGTAGGGGAAGAGGAGGACGGGGGTTAGAAAGGGTCGTAGTCCCAGAAAAGTTTATTCAGTCGAGAAGCGTATTTCACCGGTTTCATAAGTTCAAAGTCGAAGTTGTAGTCAGGGAGGTTACTTGTGGGTCCTGACTAGAGGAAATCCCACCTGACCAACCTAGGGGAACGTCAACTTCCCTGAGAGTTCTCAGAAGAGGTTGTGGTGTCAAGTTTCGTAGTTAAGAAACCACGAGTCGAAAGAAATATTGGGTCGAGAGTGTAGGTATGTACTGATGACCTTTTTGGTATCGGAACTGTTCTGTCCGGAAACAACCGTTTCATTACAGAGACGAAAAATTATACGACAGATCCAACCAGTATTGAAAGGAAGGTTCTTCGTTCGCAGAAAATTAAAATATCTACGTCAGTGGTAGACGTCACTAAAACCTCGGGTCTTTTTATTTTAGTCGGTGACATGTAGTCTATATAAAAATATTTATTTTACTATTTGTCAATTTATTAAAATAGGTAACGAACGTAAGGAGTGAAGGGATCTGAACTACAAAGGGAAGATCAGCTTACAAATAAGAAAATGAAGTACTAGTATAGACCTGACCAGAGGGTACGAAATTTTAAAATATAAAATAGTGTGAGTCCGGTCGTTACATATATTGGGTACAAAAGGGTTCGAGATTGTTATGAATAATAGTTGTCGAATATAAAACAGGAAGACATTCTACTTTAATACTAACATTACCAATAAATTAAACGTACAATCTCTAACGATTATAGAAAAGAATTTCGAATAAAAAGACAGTTAAAGGTGTAAATATAGGTTGAACGTGTAAAAAATCAACTAATAAAAAAGAATAACTATTATTAGTTTAATTGTTTCCAATGAGAAACAGTAAACTTTTATGAAAGAAGGTTAGATACTGAATATATAATTAAAACAAATAAAGGAGTAAAACTGTTAAAAGTGATGTTACGATACAATAAAAATAAAGATTAAGTATAAAGAATACTTACTACCTGTTTTTAGAAAGTGAGAGTAGTACAAAATTATTACAAGGATATAAAAGATCCTTCTACGGGACCTCTTCCCTTCCCGATGGGGGAGGTCATAAGACTGGACCTCCTGAGGTATCTGACATATCAGGTACCCGAACGGTTTCTCAGACTACGATGACTCACTGAAAGTGAAAGTGAATAAAATAAGGTTTAAGAATTCTAAACCGAACTATGTATACTCAGAAATCTACACCCAAACAAACATATACCATACTAAATCTCTGCTTACCGAAATACAAAGTACACCTATCGATCAAAAAAAAACATCAGAAGGAAAAAAAAAATGAAATAAAATGAAATGTTATGACATAACCAACAGTCGAAGGGATTCTCAGGTAGAAACGTAGAAATGAGGTGACCAAGTATTGTAGTGACAGTATATTGTTCAAAGAGACACATCTCCTGTCAAAGACTCTAACGAAGGAAAAGTGACCGGATGAATAACTAGGTACGAGATCGTTGTAAGACGAAAATTAATAATTTTAAAATATTGCAGAATATTAAAATATTACTTAGTCTATCCCGTCCCGGGGGAGTCACAAGAGCGAATTTATAGAATCGACGAGAAGAGAGAAATGGGAAGACACACTTAAAATTCTATTTCAAGAAGGTAAAATCCTTTGTAAAACGACACTAACTATATCACTAATGCAATTTAAATGTCTAGCCAAACGTTTTGAGTGTTTTGAGTCTGAAGGACAGGAACTTTATTATCCAGAAAAAGAAACAGAAGAAAATACAGAAACTTATCTCAAAATCTTTTAATAGATATGTGGATCGTATGGGACAAATAATATAAATTGAAGGTCCTCGTAGGAGTGAAAGATAATAATAACGTTTAACATAGAAAAGTAAAAATAACATAAAGAATTAAAAACGAAAGGACAGATATTTATAAGACCAAAAAGTGACTTAGGGTTTTATACTCATTAATAAAATAATAAAAAAATGGATACCTAAAAAGACACATTTTTTAGTATATTATATGGTAATTGTCAGTAAAACTTTTAGACATATGATAGAATATAAACAAAAGAGAAGAGGAAAACGTGACTGTCAGTAAAAACAAGTACTGAAATTCCCCTTCTTATGATTTTGAGAAGGTAATACACAATGCAAAGACATCACAAGGTATCTATACCGTTAGGTGAGGTCCTGATAACGGACCTTTTAGGGTACCTGTCTCCTCGAACCATTCGATGTCAGGTACCCCAACGTTTCTCAGCCTATACTGACTTGTTGAAGTGAAATTGAAAGTATCTATTAGTGTATCGTTTCAAAACAAAACAAAACTTCAAAGACTCAGCACAGGTTGAAAAACACTGGGATACTTGATATCGGACGGTCCGAAGAGATACCTTAAGAGGTCCGTCAAGATGACCTCACCGATCGGAAAGGGAAGAGGTCCCCTAGAAGGGTTGGGTCCCTAGTTTGGGTCCAGAGGGTGTGACGTCCACCTAAGAAATGGTCGACTCGGTGGTCCCTGTACGAGGTTATGTCAACCATTCGAAAATTATTCCTTTAAAGAGTAGATCGAAATTGTATAATTAAATTTTTTAATACTAAACCCCAATACACAATGATTTATCGGAAAGACATAGTTCACTCTACCAATATAAAAGGGAAAATTGGACTGACACATCACAGAGATATATGTATATGAAAGATGTATATATGTATACATAATAATAATCATTTGGTAGGAATTTAAAAGATTATGGAATCTGTTCAAAGTCATGGTTGTAAAAGGATCCAAATATTTTATACTTAAATTTGTCGGAAAGGAGAATAAGATAGTACGACAATTTGTATGAGTTTACACATTGATGACACACTTTACTCTCGAGTAAGATTGCAAACAATCTTAATTACGAATTTTGACCCGAAGGACCACCGAGTCTACCATTTCTTAGACGGACGTTACGTCCTCTGGACCGAAACTAGGGACCCAACCCTTCTAGGGGTCCTACTCCCGCACCGTTGGGTGAGGTCATAAGAACGGACCTCTTAGGGGTACCTGTCTCCTCGGACCGCTTGACATCAGTATCCAGTGTCTTAACCCGTTCTGACTTGCTGATTGATGTATACGAATTTTGACAATCATAGACCCGGACTATAAACACAGGTAGAAATACAATCTATCATTTAAGACAGATGACTAAGTCTATAAATATACGGACAAAGTCAGTAGATAAAGAAGAATTTATTCAACACCAAAACCTCTGTTGTATCTTAGTAACTAAAAATAGACACAACATGGTAAATACCTGTATTGCAAAACACAATATTTATTTATACATACACACACATATATATGCGTCCATTATACATACTGATACATATGTGTAGAGTGTTTTAAGAGTCAAGTCAAGTCAGTGAGTCAGTACAGGTAGAGAAACGTTGGGGTACTTGACGCCGTGAGGTCCGAAGGGACAGGCAGTGGTTGAGGACTTCGAACGAGTTTGAGTACAGGAAGTCCAGTCACTACGGTAGGTTGGTAGAGTAGGAGACAGCATGGGAAAAGGAGGACGGGAGTTAGAAAGGGTAGTCTCAGAAAAGGTTACTCAGTCAAGAAGTATAGTCCACCGGTTTCATAACCTCGAAGTCGAAGTCGTAGTCAGGAACGTTACTTATAAGTTCTGACTAAAGAAAATCCTACCTGACCAACCTAGAGGAACGTCAGGTTCCCTGAGAGTTCTCAGAAGAGGGTGTGGTGTCAAGTTTTCGTAGTTAAGAAACCACGAGCCGAAACAAATATCAGGTTGAGAGTGTAGGTATGTACTGATGACCTTTTTGGTATCGAAACTGATCTGACTGGAAACAACCGTTTCATTACAGAGACGAAAAATTGTACGAGGGATCCAACCAGTATCGAAAAGAAGGTTCCTTGTTCACAAAAATTAAAGTACCGACGTCAGTGGTAGACGTCACTAAAACCTCGGGGGGGTTTATTTCAGACTGTGACAAAGGTAACGAAGGGGTAGATAAACGGTACTTCACTACCCTGGTCTACGGTACTAGAATCAAAAGACTTACAACTCAAAGTCCGGTTGAAAAAATGAGAGGAGAAAGTGAAAGCAGTTCTCCGAGAAATCAAGAAGAAGTGAAAGTCGGTACTCTCACCACAATAGACGTATAGACTCCAATAACAATAAAGAGGGTCGTTAGAACTAAGGTCGAACACGAAGTAGATCGGGTCGTAAAGTGTACTACAGGAGACGTAAATTCAATTTATTCGTCACACTGTTATACGTCGGAACTGTATAAGGAAAGGGTTAAACCTTGGTCAGACAACAAGGTACTGGTCAAGATCGACAACGAAGGACCGGACGTATGTCCAAAGAGTCCTCCGTCCAGTCCACCGGACTATCAGGGTAGAGAAATTCTTAAAAGGTATCAAACAACATTAGATGTGTCAGTTTCCACAACCACATCAGTTGTTTCGTCATGGATATTAATACGGGAGTAAAATTAAGCTCTACACCCTAATAAACCCACAGAAGAGTGTTAGTAAAAACACAATATAGATAACATAATTATAGAAAATTAAACCGGTGTCAAACAACCTTGAACTACGATAAAGAATAATTAAAGACTATAGAATTAAAATAAGAAACATATAGGAAAAAATCTAAATAACTTGATATCAACTAAATGTCATAATACAGTTGAAGACGACACGTCGTCTAAGTCAATATACATATACAAGTAAGAAATGGTATAAGAAAAGGTAATACAAAATAGTGTCCTATAACTGATACCAAGGGGTACGATAGGTGATCTCAGAACAACAAAGAGGTAAGACATATATTATCCAATGTAGACGATTAGGGTTTGAGGGTCAGGTAGGGAGGCGGTGGGTAGGAGAGCGCCGTTGATGTTCATACAAGATATAGGAAATAATAATGAGATCATAAGAGAAAATTTACTAACTGAGTTTTCGGATCCAGTAATTAAAAGTTAGAAAAAGAGAACGACTACAAACGCAATTTGTCAATTGAAAGAAGATTCATAACAAAATTAGAGATCTACAGTCCAAAACGAGACATTACATGTACAACGAGAAATCAAGATTTATAAAATTTCTAAAGAAACAAAAACTTACAAAAAACAAATTTAAAAAAACAAAAACAAATTTAAAGACTTGTATGTAAAAATTTTTCGAAAAAATATACTGTGATTAAAACTTTATGAAACAGTCTTTTATACTAGACCTATGATAGGAATGAAGATACGACTCTAAACGAAACATGGGATCCTGTACCGATGAAAATATTTACTAAGGAAACACAAACTCTTTGTAGTATGGAGAGGATTAATAGTCTGTTTTATCAGTACATATTAGTAATTAGGACGGACAATGTAAAATAACTGGTTTTAAAGATACAGGTTTATAAGTAGACGGTATGTATATATAAAAAAGGAAAACAACCAAGAAGAAACACTCTCTCTGCAGGATTTCAGAAGGGTTAGTTTTAGATCTGACCATCTGACCAATTAAGAGAATAAAGACTGTTAAACACAAGAAAATACAAACTCCTGACGTAACGATTCACTTACTTAAAATCCTAACGATTAAAAAACATCCCTCAAATAAAAAATAGTAATTGAGAGATTATGGACATAACGACTACCAGGAAAAAAACGAAAGAAAATCAATCATAAAGAGATCCTACGTAAGAAAGTAGCGAACAGAATATTTACTTTCCCGGTGTTGAGTCTCGTGTTCATCCGAAAACTCGAGTCTCCTATAATCCTTACTATAGACCCCAATAAACCATCTTTTATCTATTGATTATCAACGAAGCAACTCAGACTAAAGTCAAGTAGACCAGGTACCATTCCAACGGTCTCACTCCACTCGTTTCTGCAGACTACACTCGAGGTCCTTTCGGTCGTGAATAGGGACTAAACCGGAGACGAAGTAAGGTTCGCGGACCTTGTGGTGGACCGTGAATCTTCCACGAGTTTTTTGCACACAACTTACTTAGTCAACAACTTACCTTAGTAGAGTCGTCCAGTGAAACTCTCCGGAAAAAAGGGTAGACACTTCCCGAACCTACCCGAACGACGGGAGGGACGGTAGACATTCGATGTCGTGCTGACTGGTCAGTCCCGGTGGAGTCACGTCGGTGACGTCTTTTCCTGTGTCATCCCGAAGAGGAGGGACGAAACGAACTCGAACACTCCTGGCCTACTCCATCACGTTCAATCCAGTTATGAGGCATGATTGAAAACTTCCTATTAAGGACGTACCGGACATTTACCGTGTTTAGTTCATATAGGAACTATACAAAAGGATCATATACGGATATCAGTAGAGTGGTCGTAGGTCCACTTCTAAGTCTGACCCGAGAGTGTCGAGACCGGTGATCGATATACACCGGCAAATTTGATTAATATTAACTAATTTGAGTTTGCAGGTCCAGGGACCAGCGTATCTGGTGTAAAGTCTGGGAATCATCAGTGCGCATGGAAGCGAAAGTATACCACGGATGACGGAACTTGTCATGTCTTCCACTTGTTGAAATAGTAGTGTCCTTCAAGATCACCCGTCGACATCCTACCCGAGAGTCTTCACGGGTCATAAGACTGAAAGGGGTAGTCAACCAAAAAGGACAAGAAATATATATGCCCGAGGATATGCCCACGTGAGAACCCAGACCGAAGAAAAATAAGTTGTATAGTACACGTTCTACCTAGGTACAACAATGACCATGGTTATTAAGTAGGAGAATATAACGACACGTCACAAACCAATGTAGTTAAATGGTTTTACATACATAGGTAAGAGGATTTGTGAGTAGAAATACTAGAAAGTGAGATTCGGTCCATGTCACATTTGTACATGGGCCTAATTGAACGGAATGGGATTACAGTTAAGAAACTTCATTAAGGACAAAATGTCCACCTACTTAGGTACGTGTCTCTCCAACTTGTCGGAAAGGGATCCGCGTGTCAATCCGGTCCTTGGACCCCTCCGTCGAAACGAGGTGGGAAATGAGAATCATGTCCTGTCAATGGGAGAAAGAACGTGAGACCACTTGTAGTGTAGGGACACTCAAAGTCAGCGAAGACGAGTTTCTTGACAAAGATCAGATGTAAAAAGAAAGACACGAGAATAAATAAATAAAACCGAAATGACCCAAACTTAAGGAAGTTTCCAGGATTACAGTAGTCTCTAATGAGGTTTCAATCACCAGAACCTACAACGACTCTCACGTATAGGAAAATCGCAAACCCCGGGCTCGTGCGACACCGATCACCTCTATCACACCAGTACTTGTGGAGACTCAGTTCAAGTCTAGGTGCGAGGGACGAGACACCTTGGTCGTCGTCTCGTGTGTCGGTCCGAGGACAGAGAAACATTTACACTTTAGACAGCACAGGCACCGAGTACACGAACTAGTGAGTCAGTACGGGTTGAGAAATGCCGGGGTACCTGATATCAGGTGGTCCGAGGAGACAGGTTCCTTAAAAGGTCCGTTCTTATGACCTCACCCAACCGTAAAGGATAAGGTCTGTCGTAGAAGAGTTGGGTCCCTATCTTAGACATAGAGGGCGTAACCGTCCATCTAAGAAATGGTGATCTCGGTGGAAGGACCCTTCGGGTGTCAGACGAGACCCGTGACCAATTTGTAGTGTCTCAGTCCACACTAACGAATTTAGTGACACCCCCTTTCGGTCTGAATAAAATGTTTCAGTTTAGTGAGATGAGGGAGGGAGGAAGACCCCCTGGTTTCACCCTCCACCAGTCTCCGGTTCCTACGAGGGGAACGCACGGGTGGACCGATGAAGTACTGGAGAAGTCCAGAGACAGGTCTGCAATGAAAGAGGTATTCTGAGAGGTCCGGAGGACCAAATTTTATCGTGGGGGGAAAGGGTCGTTCGGGACAAGAAGGGACGGAATAGTAAGGACAGTCACAAATCGCGGTAGATTGTATCGGATATAAACTGACTAACTACAGAAATAACGGTAGAAAGGGGTACTCTTCCAAGTCCTTCCATCCCCAAATACAGAGACAAAACTTAAGGTTCACGGACGTGGTCGTAATGGTACATCGTCCACGAGCACAATTAGTACAATTCCTTAGTTATAATTACTTATCGTTAACGAGTTAGTCATGTAATTACCTTCGACTCCAATCCATACCTCCCATAAGACTGACCCTAACATAGTCTGTATGACATCAACCTCACTCATTTTCTACTCCCGTTGGACATTAGGTGCGTCTCCTTTCCTTCTACTTTTCGTAACAAATAAATCGTAGATGACACACGATTTACCCGAAGGGAACACCGAGTCGTCATTTCCTAGGTGGACGGTTACGACCTCTGTACCCAAGTAAGGGACCCAGTCTTTCTAAGGGACCTCTTCCCTTATCGTTGGGTAAGGTCTTAAAAACGGACTTTTTAGGGTACCTGTCTCCTCGGACCTCCCGATGGAAGGTGCCCCAGTGTCTCAGCATGTGTCGAATCGTTGAATTGGCGTTGTTGTTTCACTTTCTTTCTTTCACTTCAGCGAGTCAGCACAGACTGAGAAACACTGGGGTACCTGACATCGGGTGGTCCGAAGAGTCAGGTACAGATCCTAAAAGATCTGTACTTATGACCTCACCCAACGGTAAAGGAAGAGGTCCCCTAGAAGGACTGGGTCCCTAACTTGGGTCCAGAGGGCGTAACATCCGTCTGAGAAATGACAGTCGATGGTCCCTTCGAGTCGTTTACACGATTTATCGTGAGTGATAATTAAATTATAAAGGGTAAATTACTTACAAATGTCAAAGAGATAGTCGAGAGGACTGAAGTATAAATTAGGATCGTCACGGGAAACGGTCCCTCCAAAATAGTGTGGACACAGTGTCTACCTTACTGACGTTATGTGGGTTTTAGTCTCTAAGTCTCACACGACCTCGTCCTTAAACTCTACGTGTACCGGACCAGGGTTTCCACAAGCAGAAGGTCTGGTACGACGGAGGATTCTACTACCCGAGGACAAGGGGTAAGGGTCGCTCGAAGTTCGTCTTTACGAGCCGAGGGAACAGAACATCAAACTACAAATGCATGGAGGAGGGAGGAACCCGACCCTCGAGGGAGGGAAGTGACCTTCCACACAATCTTTGACAGACTAAGTAAAAACTGTACAGACACGGGGGTGGTCCCGACCGCGTCGGGGGTGTGTTGTGCATCGTCCGCAGGAGCCTAATAAACAATTTTACACGAGACGGTTCCCAACCGAGGGACTCTTTCGTGTACGAGCACTACGGTCCGGGAAGAAAGACCACCGACGGAGGACACCGAAGTAGGACAGTTACAAACCCCCTCGTAGGACCCGACGAAAAAAGACCAGAGACAAAATTATTAATTATGGAAGACGAACCTTCACTTCAAGTAGGTTCTTGTTAGTGTTCGTTTACTTTCGATTCGACACTTTAACACGACCTCTCCCTTTTGTCCCTCAGTGATATTTATTCGGGGTTCGGGTGCACGGACAAAAAAACTGAGAGTGTGTGTTGATATTTACAAACTACTTCGTAAAATGAATAAATATTTAGGACAGTGTCGTTTGTGTCCGTAAACCTGGCTCAAGGGGAGGGGTGTCATTTATCGATGAAAACCTTCTGTCTGGGGGACCCCTCTTTTACTTACTCTAAAAAAAAAAAAGGGAAGAAGAAGGAAAAAAAAAGGGGGACTCCGTCTTCCCTAAATCGATACGAGATTAAGGGGGTAATCGTCGGAGATAAATATTAGTGATGGTGAATAACTTGTGGATAAGACACGGTTCTTTAGGTACACCACTAAAGGGTACCATAATGGAATTAAGAGGGTCGAGAATATTATCCGTAATAATGGGGGTAAAGTGTCAACTCCCTTAACTCCGAGGTTCTCCGATACATAACAGGTTCTAGTGTGGTCGTTAATTAACTGTCTCCGTCTTGAGTCGTCGTACGAACGATAAGATCTTCGTGAAAAGAGTTGACGTCGAATTTGAGTTAAATAACTCAGTACCAGTCGTAAATTTTTATACCTTTTCGTTTGATACTACTTTATTCTCTTCCCATCTCATTCTCTCTTTTTGTCATGTCACATAGTATGATCATAACGAAGTACGTCGCATACAGGTCACCCCACTAAATGTCACGTACGAATGACACCGAAGGTCAGACTGTTCAATCTTTCTTCGACGACACCACTGACTTACGAACGAAACGGGGACCTCCCTGATCGGACTCCAAAAACCTACCTGAAATACCGTGTACACGGGTCTTTGGCCCCTACCCCTCCCACCCCTCCCCTCCCCCAATATCTTGTCACAGAAGGTGATTCGTAAAAGGATTCCTTTGCCGAGATTGAATGTTATGTAATTTAAAAGGTCCTACAACTCGGGGGTGGAGGTTCCTAGTCGATCCTTAAGGGTATTCTCCCGGACATTGGAGTCCGGCAGTGTGATACATAAAAGAACACCTTTACTTCTATAACCACTTCGTCGAAAATAAGGATAGTAATTTGCACGGGTTCAACATTTCACCAACGTGTGAGTAGAAAAGAAGAGGTAATAAGAGTCTTGAGGAGGGTGACAGTAAAATCGAGGAGAGTGGTAGAAGAATCAGGGGGGGTGCTAGAGAATCCGTAAGGGACGTTCAGACTTACGTTCCGACTTCTTCCAAACGTGGTTCCTGGATGACATGTCGTGGTCCTTGATATGAGTTATAAAATGTTATTACTGTTCCCTTTTCTTAGACTTTTTGATGGATATATATATGTATACGTCAAGTCAGCGAGTCAACACAGACTGAGAAACGCTGGGGTACTTAGCGTCGTGCGGTCCGGAGGGACAGGTAGTGGTTGAGGGTCTCAAGTGAGTCTGAGTGTAGGTAGCTCCGTCACTACGGTAGGTCGGTAGAGTAGGAGCCAACAGGGGAAACGGAGGACGGGGGTTAGAGAGGGTCGTAGTCTCCGAAAAGGTTACTCAGTTGAGAAGCGTACTCCACCGGTTTCATGACCTCAAAGTCGAAGTCGTAGTAAGGAAGGTTACATATACATATGTTAGATATGTACATATACATATATATATGTACATATATGTATATATATGTACACATATACATATATATATACACATATATATATGTGTGTGTATGTACTTTGACTTAGTGAAACGACATGTAGACTTTGATTTGTAACATTTAGTTGGGATGAAGTTATTTTATTTTAAATTTTTTGAGGGTCAATATTATTGAGGGTCAATAAGACCCCACATTATGCATCGTACCACTGACATCAATTGTTATGAAATAACATATAAACTTTCAATGACCTAGTACATGTAAGAATTAGTGTTCCTTTTTTACATTGAAACACTCCACTACCCACAAATAATCTGAATAACACCACTAATAAAACGGTGTATGTGCATATAGTCTCGTAATTCAACATGTGGAATTTGAAGACATCATATAGACACAACAAGTCGGTGGGTCAGTATAGGTTGTAAAACACTGGGGTACCTGACTTCGTGTGTTCCGAAGGGACTAGAAATGGTAGAGGACCTCAAACGAGTCTAAGTACAGGTAACTCAACCACTACGGTAGAGTAAGAGAACGGTAAGGGAAGAGGAAAAAGGAAATTAGAAAGGGTGGTAGTCCTAGAAAAGATTACTCAACCGACAAACGGAGTCCACCAGTTTCATAACCGTACAGTCGTAGTCAGGAAGGTTACTTATAAGTTCCAACTAACGGAAGTCTAGACTGACCAAACTAGGGGAACTTCAGGTTACCTAAGAGTTCTCATATAGAGTTATTTTGACCTTTATATATATTCTCTCATTTCAATAAGAATTTTTTTTCTTTTTCATCCAAACATTGGGAATAAAATCTCCACTCTTTTAACTCAGAGTTTCTTCGTCTGAACCAATTACCAATCACCTAAACCAATTACCCGGACATTGGTTCCTGTATGACGGGCGACGGGACACCCGGAAAGATGAGTTTCAATAGATCGATTAGAAAGATTTTACATCTATTCGAGAATGATGAGAGTCCTGATTTTAGGTAACAAAAGTCCTATTTCCGGTACAGTCTACGGTCTAGATTATAAGATTGGAGTCCTTTTACAAATGACTGGAGGGTCGAGTGTAGTCCCAAGGACAACGGGTGTGTTCTAAGGATACGTCCCTGACGGTGAGTACTTTACCGAACTCAACTGTAAATCGAGGGAAAGACCTTATATCGAGGGTACTCTTATCCCAGTCACAGCTCGGATCACATATTACCTACTAATTATAAATGATTCACCTACTAAAACAAAACGAAGAGACTGAGTATCAGACAAACCGGGTGGTGTACGTCGAAGTTCTCTCTGTTATTAAATCATAAGGACGATTTAAAAGTTGGAGAGTTTTTTAGAACGGAACTATAATACAAGTCGTAAACGATATTAAACGAAACCCGTCAACCAGGAGAGGAATCACACTGCAACACAAACCCCTTCCACCAATTTTGTTTCCTTCCGCTCGTCCCATCAAAATCCCTTTAATAACTTCAGTGAGGTTTTAGAGATTGTATAATTCTATGCATTAACGATTTATCACAAAATACTAAATTAATATTAACTGAGTCTTGCTATACCTAAAGTACAGAGTTTGAGTGTCCTCAAATCGTCATTTCCTTTCTACAAAAGTCCTTTCTCATTACGCCAGTCTTACTCTGTCTCTCTGACTGTCTGCACCTCTTTCTATAGCTATCGTATCACGTGAACTCTACTTTAAACCCCTAAAGAGTCTCGGGTTGTCTATCATAAAAAGAGACGGTCAAGAGGGAGAGTCTTAGGTGACCATACAAAACTAAATCACACCAAAATGGAAAAATCCGATAGAAAGAAAGAAAAATTTTTCATAAAAATAAAAAGACAAAATTTTACAATGTATTCAAAATTCAAAATGAAATATAACTGTTATAATGGTTTACAACCGACACAAGGGACGTAACATGCTACGTAGGAACTCGAACAGAGTGTGGTCACCAAACCGAGAAGTGAGAGGGTGGGGACATTAGGGGGGAGGGCGAGGGGTGACCATTGGCGATCAAACAAGACACATAGACTCAGGCGAAGAAAAATACAAAATGAGTAAGTGGTCAAACAACATGAAAAATCTAAAATGTATATTCACTATAGTACGCCATAACCAGAAAGAGACTGAATAAAGTGAATCGTATTGCGGGAGGTTCAGTAGGTACACCCACGTCTACCGTCAAAAAGTAATGAAAACATCGACTCATCATAGGTGCACACACACGCACGTACCACACACACCAACACACACACACATAGTGTAGAAATAGGTAAGAAGACAACTACCTGTGAATCCGACGAAGGCATAGAACCGTTGACATTTATTATGACGATTACTTGTAACCCAACGTCCATAGAAAAGCTATCCGATAGAAAGATTTACTTTTTTATTTTGGGATTTTGTTTACAGATGATACACTTGTTCCTAACCTTCAAACTTATCTTTAAAGAGTACACAGAGGAAAATAGAAAGGTAGTTGACATCGTCCTTCTTACCCACAAAAGTTGTAGTAAACGGAAACTACTTTGACTCCGACTCTCTCTTCCTGTATATTGTTTGTTTTAATACGTGGGTCATGACCGAACCCGAAAATCTGTACCCGAGAGAACAAACTAAGATGTCTTCAATCGTCAAACACCTCTTCTACAACTTTTTATTCCTATATAGGATTCACCGTTTAATCGACCGCGATACACGACAAACCCCGAAGGGACCACCGAGTCACCATTTCTTAAGCGGACGATTACGTCCTCTACGTCCAAGCTAGGGACCCAACCCTGCTAGGGGACTTTTTCCTCTACCGTCGGGTGAGGTCATAAGAACGGATCCTTCAGGGTACGTGTCTCCCGGACCCCCGATATCAAGTACCGCAGTGTTTACTTACCTCGGGTTGAGTCGCTGACTTGTTACCGTTGTTACGCGACGAAGTACCCGCGACCAAGTCTCACAGTCGTTTCCCCAAAGATTCGTCGTCTCTCGACTGACTTCTTGACTTTCTGTTCGTTGTGAATCGATCCTCTTTTCGTCCGTACCCTTCTACGACATGTCTTAACCAAACCGGTCTACACCTAGTGTCTCCTTGTATGTCGCCGTTTACCGTTCCTCCGACATCACCTGGTCCAATATTTCCCGAAAGGACCGTTTGACCATGTTCGCGAACCGAAACAGGATTCCCGACACCCCCATCGATGATTTCCAGAAATTTGACCACTTAGTTTCTAGGGTAAACGTAGAACCGTCTAACTTACCTGACGTTTCCCCTCCTACCTAGTCTCTCCCACTCTCATCCGCCTCTCTCTCTTTCTGTCACCTTCGATGTTCTAAAGTCCCGTTCTCCTTGTCGGGGCCTACGGGACCCGAGGAGGAGCACTGAACTGGGAAGTCTGGGGTATAGACGTAGAGGTAGAGGGAGAAAAGGTCAGGTGACAATGATTTCCTGGTACGTGATTTCGACATCCCATAACACGCACACTAGAATACTAGTCGTGACAATGAATGACATAACTATTCTGGATTACGGACACGTAACCCATTGGTCAATGGATTCAATTGTTGATAAACAATATTCCCAATATTGATGATTTCTCTAAAAATAAAACAGTAGCACCAGTTTTCTAAATCTTTGGAGTCTATTCGTCACGAAGTTCATGTTTACAAGGATACTATTATCGAAAAACTTTTTGTTGTTGTTGACCGAAGAATAAAACACAATCCGTAGTATGACTTCGAAAATATTGGTAAAAAGGATAAAAGAATGAAGGTAGAAGGTTGGTTAAAATACCCCTTCATCTTGACAGGGTAGGACTATCTGTACCTCTCATCTCAAGTTCTTCACACTTCACTGAAGGAACCGTTTATTGGTCGACTTACACACCTCTTTCCTGTCGTAAAACGGGGACCTTAAAGTTCATTGATGTTACTCGATTCCAGAACTCCTCTCATAACTCCCCTGTCCGCACCGGGACCGAGAATCTTTGGGTGTTGAAGTACCGTGTTTATCAAGGACGACACGTCCCGACACAAGACACTCGCCCCCAGTCCCTTAATGGCCGACTCTCCATTCCTTTAGAGAAGAAATCCTGTCGGCACGTCTCGAGAAGACCCCGTGAACCCTTCCTCGGGACGGTTGGAGAGAACGACCGTGTCATCGATAAGGTGGAGGGACTCGAAGACAGACGAGTAGACACTTAGTTCCCATTGTTGTGGACGCATAGTCTCCGACTTCAGTTCACAACTCACAAAATAGAAAGTCAGTGAGTCAGCACAGGTTGAGAAACACTGGGGTGCCGGACGTCGTGCGGTCCGAAGGGACAGGAAGTGGTAGAGGACCTCGAATGAGTTTGAGTACAGGTAGTTCAGCCACTACGGTAGGTTGGTAGAGAAGGAGACAGCAGGGGAAGAGGACGGGAGTCAGAAAGGGTAGTAGTCCCAGAAAAGGTCACTCAGTCGAGAAACGTAGTCCACCGGTCACGTAACCTCAAAGTCGAAGTCGTAGTCAGGAAGATTCCTTGTAAGTCCTGACTAAAGAAATCCTAACTGACCAAACTAGAGGAACGTTAGGTTCCCTGAGAGTTCTCAGAAAAGGTTGTGGTGTCAAGTTTTCGTAGTCGACAAACCACTAATCGGAAGAAATACCAGGTTGAGAGTGTAGGTATATACTGATGACCTTTCTGGTATCGAAACTGATCTGTCTGGAAACAGCCGTTTCATTACAGAGACGGAAAATTATACGACAGAGCCAAACAGTATTGAAAAGAAGGTTCTTTGTTCACAAAAAATTAAAGTACCGACATCAGTGGTAGGCGTCACTAAAACCTCGGGTTCTCTTATTTCAGACAGTGACAAAGGTAACAAAGGGGTAGATAAACGGTACTTCACTACCCTGGTCTACGGTACTAGAATCAAAAGACTTACAACTCAAAATTCGGTCGGAAAAGAGAGAGGAGAAAGTGGAAGTAGTTCTCCGACAAATCAGGGAGAAACGCAAAACAGAACCCGAAGAAAACACCGAGTCGACCATTTCTTAGGCGGACGTCACGCCCTATGGACCCAAGCTAGGGAACCAACTCTGCAAGAGGACCTCTTCCCTTGCCGATGGGTGAGGTCATAAGACCGGACCTCTTAAGGCACCTGACATATCAAGTTTCTTAGTCTGTGCTGACTTGCTGGAAGTGAAAGTGACAACGAAAGACGGTATTCCCACCACAGTAGACGTATAGAATCCAATAACTATAAAGAGGGTCGTTAGAGCTAAGGTCGAATACGAAGTAGGTCGGACTGTAAAGTGTACTAAATAAAGACTGTAAGCGTACTACTGTAAAGACGTATGTTCAGTTTATTCGTCCCATTTGTTATATGTCGGAACTATATAAGGAAAGGGTTAAAACTAGGTCACGGAGCAAGGTACAGGCAAAGATTAATAACGAAGGACTGGACGTATGTCCAAAGAGTCCTCCGTCCATTCCACCAGATTATAAGAGTAGAAAAATTCTTAAAAGGTGTCAAACAACACTAGGTGTATCAGTTTCCGAAATCATCTCAGTTATTTCGTCTTCACCTACAAAAAAACCTTAACAGACTGAAAAAGACACCAGGTCGTCTACAACCGTTAAACTAAAGACCAAGGAGACCAAAAAGAGTTAGGTCGAACATGTAGACTTTCAAGAGTCAAGTACATGATAACTTCGAATTGAACTTCCTAAAACTCGTAATGGAACGATCGTACACTTTACTCACGTTAACACGCCATCAAACTTGCAACAAACCGTAACGGGAAGAAACCCTAACCTTACTTTTGACTGGAAAAGGTTAGGAAACCGGTGACGACTCAAAAGGTTTAAACGACTGTATGACTGTCGTTTAGAAAATCCTAAACTTTATCGAGTTGACCTTAAGGTAGTGGAGGCGGTCGAAACAGGTATAACGACGAAGGGACCACCGAGTCTGCCATGTCACAGCAGAGGTTACGCCCTCTGGACCCAAGGTAGGGACCCAGCCCTTCTAGGCGACCTCTTCCTTTACCGTTAGGTGAGGTCATGATAATGGACCTTTTAGGGTACCTATCTCCTCGGACCATCCGATGTCAGGTACCCCAGTGTTTCTCAGCCTGTGCTGACTCACTGAAGTGAAGTGAAGTGATTCCGGGTGAACTGAACTGTGAGGTGCAACTGACCGACATCCACTCACTAATATGATAACACCAATAGACCCAGTAATTCTAGGAAAAACTTATCGAGAACACACATAAGAACGGAGGAGAAGAATTATAGAAGACGAAGACAATCCAGGTATGGTAAAGACAGGAAATAACACGGGTAGAAACGTACTTTACAAGGGAACCACAGAGATTAAAAGAACTGCTCTAGAGATCAGAAAGGGGAAGACAAGAAAAGGAGACAAAGAAACGTGACAAGAGAATCCTTCCGAAAGAATAGAGAGGAGCGGTAAGACAGCTTAAGACGAAAGTCCGCCGTGTCGAAAGGGAAAACGGAAACAGAAAGTGCCGAGAAGAAAAGAGTCGATAAACATTCCGGAGACGTCTGTCGGTAAAAGGGAAAAACACAAAGAAAAAGAACCCCTACTAAAACTGGTGGTGGAGGACATTCACAATGCTTGGAAGTAGGTATCGAGTAGTCCGTGAGACAGATGGTCTGACTATGTACAAATACATAGTCACAACTCACCATTACCTGGGTTTAGTAAATTCTGTACACCATCCATCAGTCGTTTGTGATGCGTGAGACTCACTCACGTTTACGCATACCGTCCTGTCTACACCCGCCCATCCCGACGTCTTTCTTCCGTGAACCTCCTCCGCCGGCACTAGAGGGGGTCGATGACGCACCGGTGGTACCCGTCACCCCGAATACTTCGTATCGCCGACAGGTGCACCCGAGACTCGAGTCTGACATACAAGACCATCAAGGAGATGGAGTACGACCGGGACACCGGGATCGCCGACAGGTGTACCCGAGACTCGAGTCTGACATACAAGACCATCAAGGAGATGGAGTACGACCGGGACACTGGAACCCCAAACACTTTGGAAGGACTCGGAGTCAAAGAAGCAGACATTTTACGGATATTATTCAATAAATTGAGTATCCTAATAGTACCCTACATTTTCTGTTAGGTACATATACGACTCAAGTCACAGTTATATCCCCTCCGTCACTCAGTTGGAACCGGTAGTGGTAGACAGGAAGATTCTTAGTCTTCGGGTCACCCCGGTTTCCAACCTAGGGTCGTCTTAAGCGTGTTCTCAGGACTCCGTACACGGTCCTGTTAAGATAGTTTCGGACTATGGTCTACTGTTTTATCGAAGGGGTTCGAACTTCCTTTGAGGGGAGGAACCCGAGTCGGGGGACGAAGTATTTCTACAAAGTAAGTTTGGGTCAGTCCTTACTGAATGAAGTCCTGGGTGACCAACGGATCGTCCAAACCCCCGTCCCCAGATCCCTCTGGACCTCCGACTTCTAGACAAAACTGAACTACTAATAACTAGGAAGGGTTTAAAGTGTGTTGTAATCCGACTCCAAAGACAGTGCACAAATAATTACGGTCTTACTTTCGAAGGAGGTCCGAAGAGAAATGAAAAGTAACTACGGGTCACTGTCAGAGTGACCGACTACGACACCTCACACTTAGGTACTTTTGGTAGTTAATGTGTCCCGATCTTACAAGAAGTCGGTTGACCTACGTCCTCTTTCTCGTAGTTCCTCCTACTTTCTCGTAGTCTCTCCTACCGGTGAACGGAAGGGTAGGACTGGGACAGAGTCCACAGCAGGGGTAAGAGACCCTGGGTCAAGTCGGTAGATATTTACTATAAAACTTCCAAAATATATGAAAGTTTACCATTATGAAGATTATATGACTAAAATTTTGGATTGGTTCACTATACAATCAACCCTTACATAAAGTTCTGTCTTGATGTATATAATTTGGTTAATAAATCTTTGGTCACGAAACTTTGAGTTTGCCCATTTAGAGACAACTAATTAGGTGGGTAAGTAAGTGAATTGACTACATGTGGCTTATGGATGAGACATGCTCCGTGAAACGTGACCTCTTTCTGACCTGTTATCATCATCTATTATGTTTACAACATTATTTACTATGTCTGTACCAGAAACGGTTATGCCTCGAGTAAAGGTCAACCCTCTCTTGTGTCAGTAGTTAAGTCAAGTCAGTGAGTCAGCACAGGCTGAGAAACACTGGGGTACTTGGTGTCACACGGTCCGGAGGGACAGGTAGTGGTCGAGGGTCTCAAATGGGTTTGGGTACAGGTAGCTCAGCCACTACGGTAGGTTGGTAGAGTAGGAGACAGCAGGGGAAGAGGAGGACGGGACTTAGAAAGGGTCGTAGCCCCAGAAAAGGTTACTCAGTCGAGAAACGTAGTCAACCGGTTTCATAACCTCAAAGTCGAAGTTGTGGTCAGGAAGGTTACTTGTGGGTCCTGACTAGAGGAAATCCTATCTGACCAACCTAGAACTAGAGAACGTCAGGTTCCCTGAGAGTTCTTAGAAGAGGTTGTGGTGTCAAGTTTTCGTAGTTAAGAAATCGCGAGTCGAAAGAAATATCAGGTTGAGAGTGTAGGTATGTACTGGTGACCTTTTTCGTATCGGAACGGATCTGCCTGGAAACAACTGTTTCATTATAGATACGAAAAATTACACGACAGATCCAACCAGTATTGAAAGGACGGTTAGTAACGTTTATACTCGTCACAATATTCTTGATCCTGAGATATACTATTTTACTCTCTTATGTCTTTTTTATGGATCAGGTCACCTTCTTTCTGAATTACCAATTGGACACAAACTCAATTTCCTTTTTATGTAATAAATGTTGGTATTTAACGTATATAACTAACGGAGGAACATACCTCTTACTAAGTACTGAACCCTTTACCGTTTGAGTTCAGTTTAAGAAGGTGAAGGGACGATTCATTGAAAATAGACTTAGACAACACTACTAAAATAATTTTTGTTCTTCCTTCAGGATCAATCTCACCTTTTTCGACATAATTCATATTCCTTTTATCATAATGTCTTAACATTACAGTACACGACGGACTGTCACGGGGCTATCCTATGTCAGTGTTTCGTAGAAACCAAAACAGAAGATTGGGGAAACATGACCAACTTATTATAATGCCATAATCAAAGAAGAGAGGGGGACATCTTTATGTGTCACCGAAAAGACCACTGGTAATCCATTAATTTCCGGTTTTGACTGAATTACATTGTTTTCTGACAGAGTCAAGGCCCCATAGGTCACCGAACATTATTGGTCGAGAAGTCAGGGGTGATTTTCCTCTCAGAGAGACGCCAAGGGGGGTAATCCCGACTTCAATAGAACCGTCGGCTTCTACCAGTTACTGTGAACGAACGAAAGAGAAAGAGTGAACGGAGGAGAGGTCGAAAATAGACAACAAAGGTCGGAGAGACCCCGACCTCACACGCACTCCTGCCCCCTTTGTGTCTTTCCAGTCCCTTCCAGACCGAACTAACCGTAGCAGTACTGTACTGGATCGAAGTCACCAGGTCCCCAGTGCGACGCACTCGCGCACAAGTACTAGAAGAGCCTCGTCGAGGGTGAGGATTGGTAGGAAGGGACCCCAGGGAAGGACACCAACCGCCGTAGGGACAAAGGGGCACAACCAACCGAATAAGGTAGTGAGAGTGCTAAAGAGGTCGAAGGAAGACCACTCTACGCAAGTGGGAAGGTCCGTCGGGACAAGGAGGCTAGAAGTCTGCTCACACTACCGATTGTGAAGGCACCGTGAAAGTCACACGACAAAATGGGTGAAAACGTCACGCATCATAATGTGCTAACAGTAGGGACAAAACGTCCATTTCTTTAATTCGGAATCTTCAGAGTTCCTTCCACAGGTCCTAGAGTCTCGACCTTCCACCTCCCCGGTACTAAACTCGAGTGTGTTGGAAAGAATCTCAGGAAGAAACTTGTCGATAAAACAAGAAGTAGGAGTACGACCAAAAGAAACCGAGTAGTAGGACCCGGTGTCTCTTTGACATTAAGGTTTTCTACACACGTGGGGTCACAAGTATCGTCGTGATAAATATTATCGATTCTATACCTTCCCTGGGTTCACAGGTATTCTCTACTCACCTATTTCCACACTACGTGTGTGTGGTGTCATCTTATAATGAGATTTTTCCTTACTTTATTACGGTAAGCATCGTTGCACCTACCTGGATCTCTAATAGTGTGATTCACTACCTTCAGTCTGTTTCTGTTTATGATACACTATAGTGAACTTACACTTTAGATTTTTTGACAGTGATTACTTGAATACCTTGTATTTTTCTGCTTGTCTGTGTCTTTCGTCTGTATACCAACCAATGGTTTCCCACCCCCTCCCTACTTATCCTCAAACCTTAATTGTCTGTGTGTAATGACATATATTTTATCTATCTGTTATTCCTGAATAACATATGGTCTTCCTTCATATAAGTTTAGAACAGTATTGGATATCATTTCTTAGACTTTTTCTTATATACATTTATGTTTAAATATATATTTACAATATATATCAATTTATATATATTAAAATATAAATGTCTACATATTTATATTGTGTGTGTGTATGTACATCGATTTAGTGAAACGACATGTGAACTTTGATTCTGTCATAACATTTAGTTTATATGAAGTTAAAAAATTTTTACAATTTTTTCAGTAAACAGTAAGGGGACTACCTTGACTCCTCAGTTTACCAAGTGAGTGACCATAGATCGCTGGGTGACAAGTGTGCTCGATGACCTCACCAGATAGAATTTGAGTAAAACTACAGACTATACACAGTGAAACCCCAGAGTTGATCTAAAAGGGAAAGAGTAGGTCGACGTCTCAATTTAATACGTGACAGAAACTTGGAGAACACAAGAGTGGACATTGTATCACTACTAACGAGAAGGCATATAATATGTACCAATGACATCTCTAGTCGAGTACTTAGACCTTAACGAATCTATTTAGTTTTTAAAGATTTTCGTCACACTTGTAACAAACCTGTCGACGTTGACAATGGGGACGGGAATAGAGAGAGACCCCTAAAAGAACAAAATAAAAGGAAAAGACCCTGAAAGGAGATGGTAGAGAGGTATACACTTAGATTACACCAGATGCCCACAGTCAAGTCTTCACAGAACAAGGTACTTGTAAAGAAGTCGAAAATTGAGGGTCAGGAAACGATATGGACAACATTTCAAATTAAGACGGATGAAACTGTTGTCAACAAAATATAGGAAAAGGGTCCTTTTTGAAATTCTTTTACGAGTAGTAGAACTGGTAGAGGTAGGAGTAAAAGTTGGACTATCGATGGATGAAAAACGGTCTGTGAAATTCTCTAATATAACCTCTGAACTCTATAAAACCGTTTTAGATATATACGTTTGGTCAATGTATCTACTCTAGTGACTCTTGACGACTCCAATTCTCTAGAAGGTTTCGTTGTGTTGACATTTCTATACATTGGCTCAGTAGTCATGAAAGAATAAGGTTCAGGTCACTAGAAATTAAAAGTAATATAAATTATCGTTGTAGTTTGGTATCGGTGGTAACAGTAATAGTAATGGTAAGGTGACATGGAGAGAATTGTTGAAACAGGGGAGAAGTCTCGAGTTTTGACCGTGTCCAACTCAAACAACTCAATGTACGTGTCTCATAAATATTTCAACTCAATTGTTCCAACGTAAGGTGTATCATTTTTTTTTTTATGACTCACAATTGTTTTATCTGTTATAGCAAAATAAATAAACCGATTATAAACCTTACCAATTCTCCCCTGACCCGAAGGGTCTACCATGATCACCATTTCTTAGACGGACGGTTACGTCCTCTGTGTCCTCTGCACTCAAGCTAGGGACCCAGTCCTTCTAGGGGACCTCTTCCTTTATCGTGGGGTAAGATCACAAGAACGGAACTTTTAAGGAACCCGTCTCCTCGGACCACCTGATGTCAGGTACCCCGGAGGCTCTCAGTCTCTACTGATTTGTCGTTCACCCTTGTTTATTCTTTTATTTATATATTGTGTAACCGTCGTCACTATGCAAACTATTTCTTTTCATCTTGACTCGTTACGTTATCTTATACTCGTGTGCTTCTTCGTAGGACAAAAGAAAAAAAAAAGAAAAAGAAAAAATTTGAGACAAATCCGTAGAACGAATGGACCATCGAGTTGACCATTTCTTAGGTGGACGTTACGTCCTCTGGGACCAAACTAAGGACCCTGTACTCCTAAGGGACCTCTTCCCTAGCCCACGGATGAGGTCATAAGAACCCGAAGGGACCATCGAGTCTACCATTTCTTAGGAGGACGTTACACCCTCTGGACCCAAGCTAGGGACCCAACCCTTCTAGGGGACCTTCTGCCGTACCGTTGGGTGAAGTAAGAAGAACGAACCTCTTAGGGGTACCTGTTTCCTCGGACCGTCCGACGTCAGGTACCTCAGTGTTTCTCGACTTGTGCTAACTCGCTGATTCGTATCGTCTCCGCGGAGTGAGAAAGGTCGTCGGAAGGATTCTTCTGAACGGTTATACTACGGAAAATATGTCTACTCCTTTCGAGGTCCACCAAATGACCGACGGTGAAGACACAGTGACACCGGTGGAGGGAAACTGTACTGAGGGATGTCTTGGAACCTGAGTATCACCATACCAAAAGTGCCACAATAACTTTGAACTTTCTAAAAAGTCACACTATCGAATCTACTAATAACTCGCATACAAGTGAACGGTAGATGGTGACACTCAGTCCTTGTGAAAGGACAGGACAACTTCGACTCGAACGGGTAGACTGAATGAACTGGTCACTCTACAATCGTCCACACTGTGTGCTTTTTCGGACTTCATACGAACGTGCCTCCTCAAAGAAAGAACACGAAAGGAGTCACAGGTTAAATCGAGTGACCAGACTTCTCCTACGCTTCGGACTCTTCGTCTGGGTTTGAGTTGGACAACAAAACGTCGGTCCGCTTGGGGTCGGACCTATTAGACTGGGAGTAAACTGGGTGTCACTTTCAGCGAGTAAGTGCAGGCTGAAAAACGTTGGGGTACCGGACATCGGACGGTCCGAGGGGACAAGTACCTTGAGAGGTCCGTTCTTATGACGTCACCCATTGGTAAGGGAAAAGGTCCCCTAGAAGGGTTGGGTCCCTAGTTTGGACCCAGAGGACGCGACCTTCGTCTAAGAACTGACTCAGTGGCCCCAAGGAAACTGGGTGTCCGTGTACATATCCATGTTAGAACTTACTTTTTTTCTTTTTAAACCTCACCAAGAAGTACCGTCATTGACCGATTACGATCCTAGCTCATAATTTAGAGTCGAACGGAAAAGAAAGGAATTGAAAATCTGAGTTAAGGAAGTAGACATTTTATCGTTATTTTTTTGTTTGAAGCACCGCAGCGGAACTCCTCATTTAGTCTACTATGGACACTTCGTAGATTGTACTATCTACGAACTGTTCTAAAAAGAGTTACAAGACTTCGAAACTCATACGAAGGACCAACGGAAGATGTTTATGAGCCCGTTCGAGTCGAGGGGACTGCACCTGAGACTGGTCCAAAAGACCTGACGAAATAGAACAAGGACGACTAAAGTAGTTAGAAGTAAGGAGATGGAGGGGTCACTGAGGTTGTGAAGAAGGAAAAACGAACTCTTTAAAGTTATTCATACATCGTGATCAACCTATCAGGTACGACCGTAAACTCGGAGGTGATACACAAATATTAATACGACGTAAAAGAATTAATACGACTACGTTCCCTCCCTCATACCCCCTAAATCTTTCTTTTGACAAGTCTTTTTATGAAGCACTCTTTATTGGGTGTCAATCATCCGCTGTCCGGACGTTAACACCAAGATTAACTTTTACCGTGATAATTACATTATGAATAAGATATATTATTTTTTCCTCCGTTAAAAACGTCAATGGGTTAAGGTGTACTTTAATTGTAGGACACTGTAAAGGGTATTTACCAACCAAACGTGTGTAGTCACCTTTGTTAATCGAACCTTCACTTACTCCCGACACTGACTTCCTATTCCATCCCTCCCACTCCGTGTAAGTCTTTCTGTTCTCACTCTTTTCCCTAGGTCTGAAACGACTCCTCCCCCTTTGTCACCTCGAGTCTCGCCCGTCGTAAGCACTATAGATCCTTCTCGTCACTCTGGACTTCTTAACCTGAATGAATACTCGGTCTCGGTGTCTCTGTAAGTACGATTCAAGTGACTCGTCCATTCATATTTATAAACATACTCAACACAAATGAATTCAAAGTTCCAGTCAGTAGACGTTTGGGAAGACGAGCACTTCTGTCACGGGAGGAACCGACAGACGGACGTGGGAGATCAGGACGGGTTTAGGGTCTCAGACCCAGTACCAGGAAGGGTTGTCAAAAACGGGACGACAACGGCGAGGGAACCTACTACCACTCTACTTTAAAAAAGTACGGTACTGTAAAAAAAAAGGTAAATACATTGTATACAAAACCTCTTCCGTTACCGTTGGGTGAGGTCATGAGAACGGACTTTTGAGGGTACCTGTCTCCTCGGACCATCCGACGTCAGGTACCCCAACGTTTCTCAGTCTGTACTGACTTCGCTGAAGTAAAAGTGAAAGTACGTAACCTCTTCCTTCACCGTTGGGTGAGGTCACAAGAACGGACCTCTTAGGGTCCCTACCCCCTCGGACCGCCCGACGGCAGATACCCCAGCGTGTCTCAGTCTGTGCTGACTTCGCTGAATCGTCGTCGTCGTCGTTGTATGCAAAATTAAATCAAGACATCTGTTCGACTAGGACCATTCTTTTCGTAGTCACTGTTCAGTAGGAAAATATTAACTTTTCCCCTTGTAAATCCGTTGGAAACTGGGATAGTCCTACGTCAATTGGGACTTTGGTATCTCAATATATAATAAGGGTTCCTCTTGTCGATCCTGCGTTGTTCTGAAGAGAGTATCGGAGGTCGAATCTAGATTCAGGTTAGTAAGGATAGGTAAAGATAAGGGATTTATACATACAAAAGTTCATATTTAGAACAAAAGATAAAGGAAGCTGTAACAGGTCAACTCTAGACATAAAAGGAAACAGACCTGAATGTCTCTGAAGAGTTTATTCACATATCTACGATCTTAACTTGAACCCCATCATAGAACTGCGGCAGTCACGGTTCATAACCCTAGGACTTGTGTTAAACTTAAGATTCGAATTAGAAAAGAAGATGTTTTTCGTTAAATAGTTTCACGAATGGGGTATACAAACAACACTCATAATTTAACCTTTTACATTTATTTTACGAATCGTGTCAATGGCCGTGTACGACTCATCGAGCTATGCAAAGTCGAGAAAAGTAGTCATGACAGTAATACATAATAAAAGGGATCCTTTGGAAAAGGTGTGACTGTCAGTGTAACTAGAAAGAAATGATAAGGAGACTACCACGGTGAGAAGACTAGTTTTAGGTATACATGTACACTAGAAGGGATGACATATCTGACTTCAAGTCCACGAATTGAACCATAAGTCCAGGGAGCAGGGAAGGACTACACCAGTGGCGTAGAAAGAGTGGAATAGACATCGTCGTAGGGAGATCCTAGTGACTTGAGATCGGTATGATTCACTGAGTAGCACAAAACCTTACTTCTATGAGAAACACATACGGTGGACCCTTTTGGGAGAGTGGGAAGAAACTACATGGCATCGGTCGTAGGTTGATATCGAAGTCAGGGACACGAAACGTCCCCTCCCGATTTTAGTAGTGTCTCCATCGACAGAGAGAGATGAACCGGAAGATCCACACTGGAGGTGTAGGAGGAGAATTATAATAATAATAATAAAACGAACTTAGTGGTCAAATGACTTATTAAACAAAACTACGGGTTAGGTCGAATCAGGTCGAAATTAGATTGTTGTAGAACCACATTAGATAACGTACATTCCAGAAACCCTTCCCAGAGACTTTACAGTGGACCCACTAGACGAAGTGCGCAAACGAAGATTGAACATAGGCACTTGGAAACCAGTCAGATCAGACATTACCGATCTCTACACATACAGAAAGAAGATGAAAGAAGGAAACACAAGTTAAACCCCTTCTGAGAACTCTCGGGGAACCTGACTTTCCTCTAGTTTAGACAGTTAGGGCTTCCTTTAGTCAGGACTTATAAGTAACCTTCCTGCTACGACTTCGACTTTGAGGTTATGAAACCGGTGGACTACGCTCCTTTACTGAGGAACTTTTTCTGGGACTACGACCCTTTCTAACTTCCACCCTCCTCTTCCCCTGTTGTCTCGTACGCTACCAACCTACCGTAGTGACTGAGTTACCTGTACTCAAACTCGTTCCAGGTCCTCAACCACTACCTGTCCCTTCGGACTGCAGGACGTCAGGTACCCCAGTGTTTCTCCGTCTGTACCGACTCACTCACTTGACTGACCGACCGTCGAGTCCTCCACCGACGGGGCCGGTACCTTTCTCCGCCCGCCCGCAGACCCGGAAGGGAGAGCAGTCACAGACACACAGAGTCCGTGGTACTTAAATAATGTGTGGTCACCTGTGAACGGTCAAATGACGGGTCGACTACGGAACGACACAAAATAGAGGTCAAAGAAGACGAATCTTGGTTTATTACCTGGTCAACAAAGACTCGGGTCTACGTACCGGTTCTCCCAAATATAGACACACAGTCCCCCGACTTTTTTCCTTTAATCCTTACTGTGGAAGGATTAGAGGATTCATATTCATGTTCCGTTTAAAGAAACCCAAAGATGACTCCTATTCTATTAAGTTTAATACTAACCAAAGATGGAGACATTAATAACTTTCCCTGAATCTTAATTTTACTCTTGGAGTTCAACATTTAAGTGACTTATTACCTAAGAATCCATTAGTAACCAGACGGACAGAAAATCAAGTGGAAAGGAAAAATTATGAACTTAGAGAAGACATAATAAAAACCTTACACTGTGAAGACGGATGAATGAGGGTCAAAGTCTCCTGAACGGTGGAGGTAATCGAGAAGAAAGGTATCAATCTTTCTAAACAGTACACACCCGAGTATTTTATTACATATAACGACAATACTACCAATAACTATAATAATAAGAATTCTTGTACCTAGAACCATGGTCTGTCTAGACGTAAACTTAGGGTCCGTAGGGTGAATGGTAGATCCAATGGAATCAGATCTCCAAGAGTTCGTCCCCACTAAAACGGGGAGTTCTTCATCACTCTGTATAGACCTGTATGAAATCCAATAATGTTGACTTCCTCCCCTGACGATCGTAGATTAAGCGTTACCGGTTCCTACGACCATTTATGGGATGCTGTATGTATGCTGTTTCATACCAAGGGTATTGTTTCTCAATAGGTCGAGGTTTACAGTTATTACGATCCTAACTCTTTGGACAGAATTCTTGGAATTCACGGACTCTCAGTCAAAAAGGTAGGCATGTAATCTCTCAACTCGTCTTAAATGAAGTGTCGTAGTGACTATTAATGGACTTGAATGTAGACGTTTCAAGAAATCGTCCATGGATCGGGTCACATTCGTGGTTTTTATGTTTGTTTCTTTTTTCGGGAACACCAAGAATGCGTATATAACGTACATAGTACCACGTACCCCCGTATCAATATCATTATTCTTACAATTTGTAACTATAATATTCATGATCATTGTAATGTTGGGAAGTGTATCAGTTTCCGTCGAACGAATTGAGTAAACATCACAGAGTAACAAGGAATACTAAGGTAATGTTCGAAAGTACAATCAGATCGAAGAGGATAGACATAGACAAGATGAAACGATTAATATAGGAATTACATTGTAAGTCTAGAGTTATGTCAAGAGATCCACCCCAGACCCGTTAGTGTTATCTCTAACGATAAGAAGAGAGTCACCAATGGAATGGTAATTGAATGTAACTTTAGAGACTACGGGTTTGATAACTTACCTTCACTGTTCTCTCCCTCTTTCCTGTGGTTCGACTTTCACACAAATATTTTACACACGTCTGAGGTCTTTTGGAGGAACCTGTGGGTGCAGAAAAATTTTACAACTAACTAAACCGACGTGGGGCAGAACAACGCCGTACGTCCTAGAAGTCAGAAGGGACGTCGTGTACCTTGGAAATCGACATAGACCGTCCTATATTGGGTCCGGGGGACGTGACCCTCGGACCTTAGAATCGGTGACCTGGTAGTCCCTCCCGGGACCTGTGGGTGTAGATTAGGTCCGTACGTTCCAGGCGTAAGATCTCTAAATTTAGTCCTACACTGACTATTGTCGACTTGCCACTTCTTCCTCTCCGGTTGATTCCCCTCTTTATCGTTCACGACAAACATTAGGACGTCATGGGGAATAGTCTTGCCACTGACCACACACTCGGGGGAAGGTCCCAACGGTCCTAGAGGTCCCAACGCTGACCTACTCGACTCAACCCCTCAAGATAGTGACGGAAAGACGGAGAAAGAAAATAGTGTAAAGAGATGAAGTAACACGTGTAGATCGTTTTACTCTCACAAGGAGTTCTGGGTAGGCGGGCACGTGTGCCCGAGGGACATGTTTACCGAGGGACCCTACCTAGAGATAATAAAGTGGTTTTTTGTAGTCTCCTCCTTAAAAAAGACGAGGTGATTTCTGTACTAAAGGTCGAGAGAGAGGACGGAAGTGAGTCAAAAAAACCGACGAGGGACCCTTTTCCTATCTTTCTTTTTCTCTCCGTAGGTATTATGAATCGACTCGGTCAAATTGGTCCTGATTTATTCTTTCTCCTTCTATTAAGTCCTAATAGATCGACACCTTATTTTTATCAAGGATTCTACGTATACGCTCGTAGATGTCGAGAGGTCTCCACGGACCCGGTCGGGGTGGTAAGGTGTCTGACTAAGGAAGGGACGAAAAGGGTATAGGAAGAACACAAAGAGAGAAGTAAACGTCGCCATCAATTCTAGTCTCAATCCGGTCGAACCTGAGGTCCAGTCGGAGACGAGGTATACCTTTATGATTATAGTGGATGAAAGGTCCGACCACCACTCACCGTATCTCATTTGTGAGTCGTTCAGTTGTTCATACTCAAATACCATATTGATCACACGAATAAATTTCTACAGAATATCTATGGGAATAGAGATAAATGATGTACTTTTTTATTGGTTCCAAGTCGTTCCGTACCGGTAGTACGAGTTCCTACTCGTCTACAATTCTCCAAGTCCCAAACTTGGAGTCATACTACTATTTTAGTAAAATGTAGCACAAAAATGGTACACCAGAACAGAAGGAAGAAACATGCACATGACAAAGGTTACTTAGGGTGTCCTCCAAAATAAAAGACTCCGAGTCTCTCCGGACAACTACACAAGTTTCAGTGCCCCGTCTACCCGACTTCCACTTCTAGACCGAAAGAAGGAGATCTAGACGACTCAAAAGGTAAGTCCTAGGGAACGATGGGGGAGGGTGGCCCCAACGAGAGATCAGACGACCGTAAAAACACACCACCACCGTATATTAGTGCGTCTTATTTCGTTCGGACGAGATTGACAGTACATCTTTACCCTTCGACTTTAATATTCAGTAATTTACCTTTTAGGCCTCGGAATATCATTGCGGCTGAGTCGAAGTTAGGTAATAACAGATATATAAATCGGTCAGATAAAAATTCTCAAATTATAACTCTTTATCCCGTATAAATATTACGTCTACGTAAGAAAAGGAGGTTTTGTGGAGACAAACGAGGTCATCTGAATGTACCCAAATTTAAATATTGGCGGAAAAACATGACCCTTTTAAACCGGAAGTTCCTTGTACCCACCTTTTAGACGGTCAACTTCTCCATTCTTGGTAGGTCCAAGGCAGCAGGCGAGAGGGTGTAGTCGTACCCAGTCATTACGTGGCTACAGTCGTCCACATAAAAAGTACGAGGAATAAACTAAGGATCAGTCAGGACCCACAAGTAACCTTCCTGACTACAACTTCGACTTTGAGGTTATGAAACTGGTGGACTACGCTTCTCGACTGAGTAAACTTTTCTGGGACTACAACCCTTTCTAACTCCCGTCCTCCTCTTCCCCTCCTGGTTCCTATTCTACCGACCTACCGTAGTGGCTGAGCTACCTGTACCCAAACCCACCTGAGACCCTCAACCACTACCAGTCCCTCCGGACNGAGACCCTCAACCACTACCTGTCCCTCCGGACCGCACGACGCCAAGTACCCCAGTGTTTCTTAGCCTGTGCTGACTCGCTGGCTTGACTGACTTGACTCATATGTGACACTATACCAAAAAGATAAGTAATTCGTTCGTATCGGGTTGGGACTTTCGAGACTTACCTACACAATAGCGGGTATAACGGTGACCTCTGTCTGTGGAGTCAAAGTCCACCACCAATAAAGACCCTAATAAGAGTGATAGCAATTATACCAGATTTCCCTTCGACTGACTATTCCCTAAGGAAAGTAGACGAGGTTACACTTTCAGTCAAGTAATTTGGTGCAAATAACCAGGGTAAGGTTTTGTTCGGTACCACACCATACACTTCGACAAACGGATCGAGACGATAAATATCCGATAGACTGGGAACCTTTAATTAATTAGAACAACACGGAGAGAATGGGTGAACGTTCTACCTTTACATAGGCAGTCGGTAACGGTGTTATTTCGATGTATTTTTTGTTGACACTTTGGAGTCACCGTAGGTCATTATTCGTCACTAAACGGTTCACAGACACCTAATCTACCTCACAAAACGAGTAGCGCCTACCTACCGAATCGTAGATGTCTAACCGACCACAGTTACTGGACCCGATATCCTTATCTCACTCAGGTGAGGTACTATTTTTCGATACTTAGATGAGATACAGGTAGTGGAAAGGACCTGGTCATCCGAGGGACCCTGTGTAGGAGGAGTACTTCCACCGTCCATATTTACACACTCGGATGTATACACTACGGAGAACTTCGGACACAAGTATTGACCACGTGTGACTGAAGATGGTTGTATGAGAGTCTGTTTTGTTCAGTGTATTGACTTACGTTTAGTTTCCTGTCACTTCAATATTGTTATCCACCCACGTTCCTCACCATTCAAGGTAAATGGTATCAGTATTACTCTTAATATAGGTTGGTACCGAACAAATGAAAGTTTATCACGGACCACGTAATATTTGTGAGGTCTTACCATTGACAGTAACAAGAACACTAATATACTGATTACTCTAAAGAACCGTTCAATACTACGACGAAAATCCACTGGGAGTCATTACCTGGTTGGTCTTTGTAGGTTCGATTGAGAGACCCTCTTTTGGTTTTGGTTCTCCTCCATTTTAAACCCCCTTCCTTCCCTTATCCCAATTCTCTCACCCTAGGAGGGAAGGTATGGTTGGTCGACGGCATTTCTGGTGTAGGAGAACAGAAACCGAGTCGTAGGAGAGGGAAGGTACGGTTGGTCGACGGTCTTTCTGTTGTAGGAGAACAGAAACCGAGTCGTAGGAGACGAGACCCGATTTTTACTACCTTGATCTCGAAGTACTCGTTGTCTAGGCAGAGAGAGAGAAAGAGAGAGAAACATACATGTATATGTTTTAGGGTACAAACGGTGTCATACGAAATGTAAGTCCTATAACGTCCAGTTTCGTGTGTGGACTACTCGTACTTTCCCGTTCTACATTCTTATCTGTCTCCTGACACTCGTCTCCGAACTAAAGGTACGAATTACATTATCGGTGTGTGTCCAGGACCTAATACCGACCCTTTTAGAGTCGACATCGGCACCCCAAACCAACTGTGCCTCACGTTCGAGACCCTCATCGATTTCAGTCTCTACTACCAGTCTAAATGTGTACTCTCGTGTCATCCCCCAATTGTAGGTGGTAAGAAACAGTGTCCATTACTCAATGGGTTATCCCTTTACCTCTTGGATCAGACATAATTCAAACCTGGGACACGTTCCGGAAGACATTCGAATAGAGTGAATTCTACTGTTTGTTCTTACTGTTATTTCCGATATGAAAGAACTCACGAATTACGTAAAACGTATGACACGACTTGTATATAATGACGAAACTTAGAATTGGTTTTATTCATTTGTTTGTTTACACGAACACTTCAGAGAAACGCTGAGAACGTTGGGACACGTTGAGATACTTGGTTTCGGGTGGTCCGAGGAGACAGATACCCTAAGAGGTCTGTTCTTATGACCACACCCAAAGGTACGGGACGAGGTCCCCTAGAAGGACTGGGTCCCTAGTTTTGGGTACAGAGAATTCAGAGGACGTGACCATCCGTCCAAGAAACGACGATCACGGTGGACCCTTCGGGTTTCTTTGTTTTGAAGTGTCAAGGACTCGTCTGAATACGAGTTCCAAAATGAATACCTCTTGACCCCGAATCTCTACAGCTCAGGGTATTACTTATTCACTATTCCACTTCCAATTTGCACCCAGATAGTCTAAGGATTTGACGTACGGGAACGATGTGGAACCCACAGACTCTATTTATTTTTTTCCGTGTCCTTTCCAATTACTTCGACCCATCTTTCTTCCTGAGAGTCTTCTTTACCTGGAAAACTTGGTACCAGTGGACCACGATTCTTGACTGAGTAAACTTTTCTGGGACTACGACCCTTTCTCGCTTCCGCCCTCCTCTTCCCCTACTGTCTCCTACCCTACCAACCTACCGTAGTGGCTGAGTTACCTGTACCCAAACTCATTCGAGACCCTCAACCACTACCTGTCCCTCCGGACCGCATAACGTCAGGTACCCTAGCGTTTCTCCGTCTGTTCTGACTCGCTGACTTGACTTGACTTGACCCTTCCCTCCATCCTCAGGAGTCTTTCTCGGTCCGGGTGGAAGGAACGAGTTTCTATCTACAGGGAACATGTCAGTGGAGAGTGAACTTCGAGAACTTTTTGGTTTGACACATCCTAAAAGAGATGTAAAGAAAGGGGGGAAAATGGACGACGATGACGACGATTCAGCTTAGTCAGCACAGGCTGAGACACACTGGGTTATCTACCGTCGGGTGGTCCGAGGAGACAGGGACCCTAAGAGGTCCGTTCTTGTGACCTCACACAACGGTAAAGGAAGAGGTTGCGTACTTTCACTTTTCCCTTTCATTTCAGAGAGTCAGCACAGTCTGAGAATCGCTGGGGTACCTGACGTCGGGCGATCCGAGGAGACAGGTACCCCAAAAGGTCCGTTCTCCTGACCTCACCCCACGGTAACGGAAGAGGGAAAAGGGACGACTAAGATGAGAAAAACAGATGAGAGAAATGGACCAAGACGGAAGAAATTCACAGTCCGTTCAAGTTTCGAGGAAACCCTTAAGAGATATCGAAAAGGTGAACGTTTTCCTTAATCTTTTGAGTAAAAGTCGGTAGAGTAGTGACCCGTGAATCATGTCATATAAAAAGAATAGAGATAAACAGAGAAGGTGATTCGTCACAACACAAAATTTCTTCCGAGACGACGACGACGACGACGATTCAGCGAAGTCAGCACAGACTGAGACACGTTGGGGTATCCGTCGTCGGGTGGTCCGAGGGGGTAGGGACCCTAAGAGGTCCGTTCTTGTGACCTCACCCAACGGTAAAGGAAGAGGTTACGTACTTTCACTTTTCACTTTCACTTCAGCGAGTCAGCACGGACTGAGAAGCGCTGGGGTACCTGACGTCGGATGGTCCGAGGAGGCAGGGACCCTAAAAGGTCCGCTCTCATGACCTCACCCAACGGCAACGGAAGAGACTTTCTTCCGAGATATAAAGTTAAATAATAACATAGAGATTACGGGTGGAATCCTATATCGTGGGTTCTTACCATAGTCTACTTCTTAAGGTCAACACCTCACACCCACCGGGAGATCACGATTCCTCCCGACTCGGTGTATGTACCGGAAGGAAACGTCAATACCTTTCTCACTCAGATCCTCTTCTTAGACTGATCACTGACTCAAACAAGGTAGTCTAAGATCCGTGTGTGTGTGGTAGACCCCAACCCATCTTCTAAACCTAAACGACACTGACTACCAGATTCTAGAAAAACCGTCATTGCTATAATTCAGAGTAGAAATTTTACGAATGAGACATAGTCCGTGACACTATTCGTAAAAATTGTAGAGTAAATTAGGTTTTTGTCGAGATACTTCAACTTTAACGTTTGGGGTAAAATTGTGAACCTCTTCGGCTCCGAGACTCATCAATTCGTTAAATGGGTTCATAGCGTCGATTACTCTTTGCATCGATTGTAAGGTTTGACACCGATCAAGGCTTCGGAAAGGTATCGGCACGGAACGATGGTTCCACAATTATTTCACTGGTCCTTCAGAGACCGGGTCGGACAGATCAACGAACTAGGAAAGAGGGAACTTGTCCTGAACAACTAAAAACCACATTTGAGGTCGGGTAGGAGACCTTTTGAGGAGACGGAGATACCAGGACTACATCATTTCTGTCGTGACCCGAAGAGACCACCGAGTCTGTCACTTCTTAGACGGACGTTACGTCCTCTGGAGCCAAACTGGGGTCTCAGTCCTACTAGGGGACATCTGCCCTTACCGATGGGTCAGGTCATAAAACGGGACCTCTTAAGGTACCTGTCTCCTCGGACCACCCGATGTCAGACACCCAAGCGTTTCTCAGTCTGTACTGACTCGTTCATTGTTTGTGTGTGTGTTTCTGTTCTCAATCAACTCTCTCCACTTTCACGAAACGTCTGACTGCGTACGTCAATTCGGACACCAGTAACATAAGTAGAACAACTTTCGTGAAAAGTAAATGTAAATATTGATGTTCCGGTGTCTCGACCTTCCTTAGAAACTCTGGTAGACACAGGACCGATCCTTGACACCTTGGACCTTCCATAACACAAAAATTGTCTCGTCTTCTTTTATAACGACGTAAATTAAGGTAGTAAGTTTGAGTCACGTTAAGAGGTCGTCTTTAATAATGGCGGGATGTTCAGACGTCATAATTGACTGTCTGGGTTCTAGTATATATATTCTTTTCCGATCAGGGTTCAAAAAGTTAAACATAAACAACGACAAACAAGTAAACAGAACAGACGTCCGTGAACAAACTTCTATTCAACACGGTCCGTGGTTTCCAAATTCTTGTAAGCACCTTCTCTTTTGATTTTTCACTCTTTTAAGATAGGTAGTCAAAAATAGGGACTCTTAACCCTTCTCGACCAGTCAAATTTTTTTTACACATGTACTCAAAATTTAAATAAGATCAACATCTCGTAGGAGTCGACCAATCCCTTGGGACCGACAAAAGAAACGATGAAGAAATAAGAAATAACTTTTCTACTAAGGATAAACTCTCCCTTACAACCCAAGACCTTGACCTAAGAGTGTGGAAGGTGTAAACTACCGAGAAAGGAAGAGAGGGTCTAGAAGGATCGGCTTCACAAGAAGCACAGGCCCGACGGAAGAGATTAATGGACACGACACGAATCAGCTAGTCAACACAGGTTGAGACGCTGGGGTACCTGACGTCGGGCGGTCCGAGGAAGCAGGTACCCCTAAAAGGTCCGCTCTTATTACCTCATCCAACGGTAAAGGAAGAGGTCCCCTAGGAGGACGGGGTCCCTACCTTGGACACAGAGAACAGAGAGGACGTAACCGTGGGTCCAAGAAATGGTGACCGCGGTGGACCCTTCGGGATATATAGGTGTAAGTATAGACATCAGTATAGGCATGTAGTAGATAACCAATCTATGTAGGATAAATAGAAAGTCAGACAACGCTAAATTCCTTAGAAGAGTACACAACACCTCTGACTGTCCAGGTCATAAAAGTCCCCTCCGATCCTCCAATCTCCCCCGAAGAGACCCCGGAGTCTCCCATGTCTCAGACGGACGTCACGTCCTCTGGACCCAAACTAGGGACCGAGAGCTTCAAGGGGACCTCTTCCTTTACCGTTGAGTGAGGTCATAAGAACGGATCTCTTAAGGTACCTGTCTCCTCGAACCACCCGATGTCAGGTACCCCAGTGTTGTTCAGCCTGTGCTGACTCGCTGAAAGTGAGTGAGTGAGTGAGTCCTCTGATCTTTAGGTCCCTTCTCAACAGCGTCGGGTCCAGACTTCCGTTAGACGATCGTCTCAAGGAAAGAAGAAAAAAAGACCACTCCGGAAGTCGATTGGCCTACTTCGGGTACACACAATCTCTCCCGGTAGAATGAGTTTTAAATGGTTAATTTCATAAGTAGAGTAGATTTATTACAGAAGTGTCTTTGTAGATCCCTCGACAAACCGATTTATCGACCCATAATGTCGAAACACTTCAACTGTGCATTTTAACTGGTAGGGTTCCAGACTCTACTTATAATACGATATGAAACCCCTTTGACCTACGTCTTTAACCTCTGGAGTCACGACCTGGAACAAGGTGACGACTACAAAAAAAAAACTACTGAAACAGAGAACCACGGAGGTAAAAGTGTAGACTCATTTTCCCCTTTATCCGTGGACTTCACTACAAGTCTCATCCATAGAATATAGCGTCTACGGAAAGTCACTCACTGATTCACCAACCTACCCACCTACTTACTTGACTCGTTAGCACTTCGACTTCTCACTCTCCTTCGACCCAACTAGTGAATGATGTAAGATCTTCGAGACAATCTGTCAAATATATGTATTGATGTAAATTAGGAGGGGGTTTGGCTCGTCTGCACATCTCTTTGACTCCCAACATTTACTCTTCCCTCACCGAGGCAGTGAGCAGCCGTCTCGGCTGTGACCTTGAGCCCCTCTGAAAGAGTGTGAAACGTGCTCCGTCATACCTGGTCACTACGGATGGATAACCAGCCAAGAAACTTGCATCAAGACATCCCGCTACCTTGACTGCCGTACCCGGTACTCGACTCAGATCCGAGAGGTCCGGCCTGTCAGAACTGGTAGCTGTGACTTGTTCCAAGGAACCGTTTCGTCCAGCATGAAGTTCGGTTCCACTCGGGGACCGAGGTCGGTCCTGGTCTAACGTCCGCTAAGAACAGGTCAACTAAATTCTGTCCACCGATTCTACAGTCTCAATGAAAGGTCCGAGTTTCTTCAGTAGAGGTTTGAGTTTCTGATCCTATAGGTACAGACAGGTGGTCCGTCCGGTCCTTCCCATACACATCCCACCTTATCACTTACCTCGGCCCAAGACTCAGTATCACTTCCACTTCACAATCAGCGAGTCAGGACAGACTGAGACGTTGGGGTACCTGATATCGGGCGGTCGGAGGAGACAGGTACCTTAAGGGGTCCGTTCTCATGACCTCCCCCATCGGTAAGGGAAGAGGTCCCCTAGAAGGTCTGAGTCCCTGACTTGGACCCAGAGGACGTAACGTCTTTCTAAGAAGTTGTAGACTCGGTGGTCAGCATTGGACTCAGATTTAGGGTCGAGACGGTAAAAGTTCCCACACTGGGAGCCTCTGATAAATTGAAGAAGTCCGGAGTCAAAGGAGTAAAGATTTATCGATTACTGTGAAAAGTTTCGACAATCCTCCTTATTCACTCGTTTGTAATTTTTTTTTTTTTTTTCAGTCGGAGGAACGGACCGTCTCTTAACCACTGAAAAAGTTCTTAGTACTCAAAAGAAATATTTATCTGACCTATTTAGATCTTTATAATTTCTCCTACTACTATTTCGACTATGTCTTTGAACTTGGGTTTGGGTCTGTTCAAAGTCACCATCTGGAGTGTCAGACACAACCTCTCTCTTCTCACGTACTCATAAACTTGTACCGGAACCACTTATGGTGACATCTATCCCGTCCGTCACGGACAAGACATCCCCCTTCACAGTCCGACTTCGAACGGACCACAGACTTTTGGTTGTGTTGGAAATACGGAAACGTCTCCGTGAGCCCAGACGGAATAGAAGTGGGAGGAGAGTGACAGAGACAGAGGAGGGGACAGGAGGTATAGGAAGGAAAAGGAAGAGACATAATAAAAAGGTCGAGAGAGTACAGGAAAGGTGAGAAGGTAGAGAGGCAAACATGTGGGACTGGAACTAACGTCTCGTGTCGAAAGGAAAGGTAAGGACGAAGTAGACGGAGGAGGGACGTGGAAAAAGGAGAAGAGAAAAGAGGTAGAACCGGACCCCCGACCCCGAAGTCAGAGGAGTTCGGGGTCGCCAAGTAAGGGTAATTCGAACTGTTAGAGAGTATACAGTTAATCTTTCTCCGGCGAAGGGGGAGGAGGGGAGGGAAAGGGCCCGGACGGCGCTACGAGTCTAATTCATGGTAGACAACGTAAGTAGGTCCGCTGCCCACTCGTAAAACGACGAGACCCCTCCGTCTCGAGTCGCCCATGGTCCTCCATTACACCGAACAAACCTGTTGAACTATATAACTATAACTATCTCGATGGCCTACCCTAACTCTCCCTGCCCCCGCCGTCTCTCACAATGGCTCCTACTTTCTCCGGTACCTCCCCAAACGTATGCGTGAAGGGCGAGGTTCGGACAGACCCGAGGACCGTGGCAGTGATTCCGTTCTCGTCGGTTTGTCTACCTATCCTAAACGATACCAGCCCTAGTCTTTGGGGACGTCGGGTCCCCTCGTTTGGAACGGAGAGACACATAGAAGGAGACGAGGGTCGACCAGTCTAACCGTAGTCGAATCCTCTTTTATTTCGTCTTTATTGTCCTATCCTTCTCCGACTGGAAAACCTCACCGACTTACAGTCTCGGTGCTACTTTTCCCTACTACATAGTCAACTCCAAGGTCGACCCGTTTTTTCCGCAGGAGGTTACCCTAAAAATCCTCTTTAAGTTGTTTCACTGACAAGTATCTCTTATCAATCTTAAGTCTCTTAGTTACCCCTCTTTGGTCCTTTTTTATTCATAGTCCTTCGGGTGATGATTAAGGATCTTGACTTCCCCGTCCCTCTCCCGTACCAAAATAATCTCAGGGACTCTTGACCAACACCTTTTCCCCGGCACCGTCTTCTACTAACACTTCCCAGTCAGTAAACTACTGAGAAACATTGGGGTACCTGACATCGGACGGAGCAAAGAGACAGGGACTCTAAGAGACCCGTCAGTATGACCTCACCCAACGGTAAGAGAAGAGGTCCCCAAGCAGGGTTAGGTCCCTAGCTCGGGTCCAGAGGACGTAACGTCCACCTAACAAATGGTAGACTCGGTGGTCTCTTCGGGGCTCCCAGGGTAGGAGATAGCCTTTACACTACACCTTTGTCCTTTCCTCGTTCCCTTCTGTAGGAGAGTTTGGAGGAGGAGGGTCTAGGAAGGTCCGGCAGAGGGACCCTCTTGAGTTGGTTATCGGTCTACTGCTTCTGGACGTCTCATCGGGCAACTCCCAGACGGAGGTCCTTAGGTTCCTCGTCTTACTTGGGCACCAACCTTCTACCCAGACCCCACTTTCTCTCTAGTCTATTACGTCCAGTCCTCACCCAGACACAAGGTGCCGGACGTGACACAGTCTTCGATTACAAGAATTAGTAATGTGTGTGAGGGAAAGATGGAGAGATTTCTTACGTACACATCTCGGAGGCATCTCAGGTCCAAGAGAGACCACTCATGTTCTGGGTGTAGATGAGTTGGGAAGAGGTGCGTCTGTAAACCCTCCGTAGTTCATGAGAAGCGATTTTACTTTGAGTGTAAGTAAAGAGAACGCTACAGAGAGGAGAGTAACTCTCCACGGAGAAGACGGTCTTGGCCTCGGTAGGAGAGATGGAGGGAGAGGGAATAGGAGGGAAAGGTCAGTCAGTGGTGAGGACATCCTCAAGGAGGATGTTTTATCGAGAGTGTAAGGGGGGAACGAGAGAGAGGTGGTGAGACGGTAAAGACAGAGACGAGAGAGGACTAGGTAGAGGAAATAAAGACAGAGATGGAGACGATGAGATGGTAGAGTATGTACCTAATCTAGCGTATGTAGAGTATATGCCTGAAGACACGAGACTGTGACGGAAGGATGAACCGGAAGAGTGAAGACAAAGATTGGAAGAGGGCACTTAAGAAGAACGATGGTGGTCTCCGTAGAAGGGAGTCACTTCTAGACGGTGGATTTTGGAAGTGGCACAAGAGAGGAACTATTCTGGGTCTTCTCACTCCCAATCCCACTTCCAGTTCCAATCACAATCATGACCCTAAAGGATGGAGAGATCTACTCGAGGATGGTGAACGAAAGTCGAAAGGTCGACGTCCCCACTAACCTCGGGGAAACTGTAAAGACGAGGGGTACCCCAGAAACAAATCTGAGACAGAAGACTGGGGAGACGAAAGAAGGGGACGTCGGGGTGGTCGTCGAGGGAAAAGTGGACTAATTGAGTATGAGAACGGTCTAGAATCAGTACGACGAGTGCAGGAACTTTGTTTAAAGATACTGAAAGGATCTGTTTCCGTATAGGGAGGTTGTGTCGGGAAATATAGTAGAAGGTGAAGAGGAAAAACGACACATAATGACCGTTTACAACGCAAAGAGAACAGTAAGTACAGTAATGACAACCAGAAGGCCAGGTGAACCACTCGTGGTGTCCCCCCAAAATAAACAACAACAAAGATGGTAGTACGGGACAATACCTGGCTTTCAAATACAGGGGGAGTTTACGTATACGACTTCGGAATTGGGGGTTACACTGACACTGAATCAGAGGATCTGGGCGGTATCGTTTTCTGGTACGTGACCCCCCGAATTTGTCGTCTGCTAATGAGAAGGGGTCGAGACCTCCCGCAGTAGTACCAGCTCAAGAGGACTTCCGAGAGAAACACGGCACATTTACCGGTGGGGGAGACACGTTCCCCCTACCCCCTTTAGAAAGAGACGAACTCAAAAAGGTTTTCTTGAATGACCAGTATTGTTCGTGAGAGAAGGTTGTTGTGGTCTCTTCTGAGATGTGTACCTGTAGTGGTCTACCAGTTATGGCCGTAGTCTAACTAATATAAGAAACGTCGGTTTCTACCTCTTTGAGATATGTCAGTCGTTTTTGTTCTGACCTTCGACTGACACCGAGTCTAGTACTTGAGGAATAACGGTTTAAGTCTGAATTTTACTTCTTTCACCCCTTTTGGTGATCTGGTAAGTCCATCTGGATTTAGTTTAGGGAATACTAATATGTCACCTTCACTTTTTATCTAAATTCCCTGATCTAGACTATCTGTCTCACGGACTACTTGATACCTGCCTCCAAGTACTGTAACATGTCCTCTGGCCCTAGTTCTGGGAGGGGTACCTTTTGTTTACGTTTTTTCGTTTTGCCGACAGACTCCTCCGGAATGTTTATCGTCACTTTTCTTCTCTTCACTTTTCGTTTCCTCTTTTCCTTTCTATATTGGTAGACTTACGTCTAAAGGTTTCTTATCGTTTCTCTCTATTCTTTCGGAAGGAGTCGTTAGTTACGTTTCTTTATCTCCTTTTGTTGTCTTACCCTTGCTGATCTCTAGAGAAGTTCTTTTAATCTCTGTGGTTCCCTTGTAAAGTACGTTTCCTGTTATTTTCCTGTCTTTACCATCCCTGGCTTGTCTTCGTCTTCTATAGTTCTTCTCCACCGTTCTTATGTGTCTTCTTGACATGTTTTTTCTAGAAGTACCGGGTCTATTAGTACTATCACACTAGTGAGTGGATCTCGGTCTTTAGGACCTTACACTTCAGTTCACCCGGAATCTTTCGTAGTGATACTTGTTTCGATGACCTCCACTACCTTAAGGTCAACTTGAGAAAGTTTAGGACTTTCTACTACGATACTTTTACGGTGTGAGTTATACGGTCGTTTAAACCTTTTGAGTCGTCAGCGGTGTCCTGACCTTTTCCAGTCAAAAGTAAGGTTAAGGTTTCTTTCCGTTACGGTTTCTTACGAGTTTGATGGGGTGTTAATGTGAGTAGAGTGTACGATTATTTCATTACGAGTTTTAAGAGGTTCGGTCCGAAGTCATCGTGTACTTGGTACTTGAAAGTCTACAAGTTCGACCAAAATCTTTTCCGTCACCTTGGTCTCTAGTTTAACGGTTGTAGGCGACCTAGTACCTTTTTCGTTCTCTCAAGGTCTTTTTGTAGATAAAGACGAAATAACTGATACGGTTTAGGAAACTGATACACCTAGTGTTATTTGACACCTTTTAAGACTTTCTCTGTCCTTATGGTCTGGTGGACTGGACGGAAAACTCTTTGGATATAGGTCCAGTCCTTCGTCGTCAATCTTGACCCGCACCTTGTTGTCTGACCAAGGTTTATCCTTTTCCTCATGCAGTTCCGACATATAACAGTGGGACGAATAAATTGAAGATATCTCATGTAGTACTCTTTGCGAACGGACCTTCTTCGTGTTCGGGCTTAGTCCTAACGGTCCTCTTTATAGTTATTGGAGTCTATACGTCTACTATGGTGGGAATACCGTCTTTCACTTCTCCTTGATTTTTCGGAGAACTACTTTTACTTTCTCCTCTCACTTTTACAACCGAATTTCGAGTTGTAACTCTTTTGCTTCCAGTACCGTAGACCAGGGTAGTGAAGTACCCTTTATCTACCCCTTTGTCACCTTTGTCACAGTCTGAAATAAAAAGACCCGAGGTTTTAGTGACGTCTAACACTGACGTCGGTACTTTAATTTTCTGCGAATGAGAAATCTTCCTTTCAATACTGGTTGGATCTATCATATAACTTTTCGTCTCTATAATGAAACGGTTGTTTCCAGGCAGATGAGTTCCGATACCAAAAAGGTCACCAGTACATACCTACACTCTCAACCTGACACTTCTTTCGACTCGTGGTTTCTTAACTACAAAAACTTGACACCACAACCTCTTCTGAGAACTCTCAGGGAACCTGACGTTCCTATAGGTTGGTCAGGTAGGATTTCCTCTAGTCAGGACTCACAAGTAACCTTCCTGACTACGACTTCGACTTTGAGGTTATGAAACCGATGGAGTACACTTCTCAAATGAGTAACCTTTTTAGGGACTACGACCCTCCCTAACCCTTGTCCTCCTCTTCCCCTACTGTCTCCTACTCTACTGACCTACCGTAGTGTCTGAGCTACCTGTACTCAACCTCACTTGAGGTCCTCAACCACTACCTGTCCCTCCGGGACCGCACGACGTTAAGTACCCCAGCGTTTCTCAGCCTGTGTTGACTCGATGACTTGACTTGACTTGACTTCCGGTGGCACGAGATACTAATCCCGGGGCTAAAATACCAGAGTAATTAGAATTAATGTAAGATTTCCAGGGTAGAGGTTTACATCAGACGATATCTGACTCGGGACATAAGGTGTTAAGTGTATAACATCTGGATTGGGCGTCACACTGACATAACCTCTGTTCCGAAAACTATCCAGTAATTTTAAGTCACTCTTTTATTCGAACCCCAGGATTAAGTTATCCCAAACACAGGAGTATTCTTCTCCTTCTGTAGATAGAGGGAAAGAGAGAGAGAGAAAAACAGGGGTGAAGGGAGAGTTGTACCTATGTGACTCTTTTAGGGTGTACCTGTTTGTCATTCTTCCTCGGTAGAAGTCTGCTCTTAGACTGGTCAAATGTAATAGGTCAGACACTAAAAACAATACATTCGGGTTCGTCTGGTTCTGTATAAAAGACTTTTATGGCATCTTCCTTACTTACTCACACCTCTACTTACTTAGGGACCTAAACTGTCTATCCATACTCAGGGCGGGACGGAGGTCGGAACCACCTAATGTCTGACACTGAATGAGACCTGAAACCTGGTGTCTTATCGGGTCAAGACTGTCAACACACATCTAGTAAAAGGAAAGGTCCAAATTTCGTAGTCCTAACCCGCACTGATATGAAGAGTCTTCCCTAACATCCGAAAACGACCCCCTAAGACATAGTATCCGAACCTCATCACCTGGACACAAACCTTGAAAGAAGAACCGAGTGGAAATTCATCTGAATTGACTCTATGGACCCCTATGCCTGTAGTTTTCTCCGTATATATGGTGTCCCGGTGAACATAACAGATAACAGAAAAGGAATCGTTCGACTCTAAAGGGAGATACAGGGACTTCTACTCCAAAGAGTCGCAGACTATGGGTTTGGTCGGGAAACCCATCCTGTGTAAACACAGGACGTCTGTGTAGACACAGATTCAACTATGGGTTTGGTCGGGAAACCCATCCTGTGTAAACACAGGACGTCTGTGTAGACACAGATTCGACTATTTTGAAGGACTCTTTTGTCCTAGAGGAATTTTAACCACAACCCTACAAGTCTTCGGAAGAAACAGGTGAGACCTTTTCCGGGGAGTTTCTTTGTCCTTAGAAATCGTGTAGGGCAAGGAACAGTAGTCTGTCGTCCACCGAATTTGACTTCTTGAAAGGGCCGGAGACCTCTACAGTCACCTCCCTCCCGACTCAGACTTCTGAAGTTTCAGCCCTGACAGAAACCCCTAAAGAGCCTTGTTTCCGGGTCTCTGGCAAGTCGGTCAGAGAAAAGAAGAAAGAGTAAAGGAGAGGAGAGGAAAATACAACCAAGAGACGAAGGAAGAGTTCAAGACACAAAAAAACAAAAAAAAAACAAAATGAAAATAGGAGTTGAAAAAAAAGGGGGGAGACGGGAAAACTGTAGTGAGAGAGGTAACGGACATTGAAAGATGGTCTGAGTTAACCCTTTAAAGACTTTTACACCGATGACCTTCGAGGGACCTCCCACAATTTTGTTTACCTTGTAACCTCACCCCAAATCTTCCGAACTGAGATGACGAACCATCGAATCTCGTTCAACCTACGGAACAAACCCCCTTGAAGTCAAAGGGAACCACTTTACCCCGAGAACATGGTTCGTCAGACACATAGGGTCGTGGTATCACACACATACACTTTCAGTGAGTCAGCACAGACTGAGACGCTGGGGTACCTGACGTGTCAGGCACCTTAAGAGGTCCGGTCTTATGACCCCACCCATCGGCAAGGGAAGTGGTCCCCTAGAAGGGTTGGGTCCCTAACTTGGGACCAGAGGGTGTAACGTCCGCCTAAGAAATGGTCGAGTCGGTGGTAAGAGGACTTTACTGCAAGCGGGGTCCCGACGACAGACGGAAAGGACTGTGACGAGACCAAGTCCGAAGGAACAGAGACCGACCGAGGACGTTTTCGGAGACCGAGCGGAAAGAGGAACGGAGACACACACATGAGGTGTGAGACCAATCGTTAACAATAGTGTCCCGGAATTGACCTCGTATGGTTAAAGGAGAAATTTTGGAAAGTTGTTAGTGGAAAACGGAAACCCTATTTTTAGAAATTGAGGTGTTCCACCGAGAGTTCCACTAGACCGGAGACGACGGAGTAGACGAGACGGGTCCGAGGTGTCGTCGGTGTGTCTTGAAGAAAGTAAATGAGTTCGTGACACAAGAAAGACCGAAGTCCAGACACGTGTACGAAGAGGAAGGTGGGTCCCGTGAGAGAATAGGGTCTAGAAGAGTCGTTAAGGTGGAATAGAATAAACGATTAAGGATTGGTACAAATTCCGGAGCCACCTCCATAACAGAGGAGGTCCTTCGGGTGGAACTGAGGATCCTACCCACTCGGTTGGAAGAACCACGAGGACATCATGCGACATAAGAGGATAGTGTCCTCATAACGTTCCACAACCGTTACGGAGCTATACACAGGATGGTTCGACACCTAAGAACCTTAGTACCTACCACAAGTGGTAGTATAGAGTTCCCGTACCCCCACCATGGGAATTTTTGTATCATTCACACCGTAGTCATTTACACGTCCCGCAATCTAAGTAGAGAGGACCGGAGGGACTGAGGACCTAGCAGTGACCCAGACCCTCCCTCGAGGTCTGTGTGTCCCCCACTCCCCGGGTTCGGGTTAAGAGGTCCCGGACTCCCACTCGGTTCGGGATTGAAATCGGGGAAACGGGTGGGACATCGTCGTCGACTCCGCTGCGTCCTCGGTCACCTCAGGGACTACGTCTTCAAGTTCCTCTCAAAGGCGCGCTTGTGCGGGTAGCTCTAGCCAGTCGACGTCAGCCGTGGTGCGTCGCAGAGTCGTCCCTCCGCCTTCTCCTCTTCGTCCGGGGCTCCATCCAGGGGGCCCGCAGAGACCGGTCCTACAGGTGGCCGAGACGGGTCCAAGACTCCCACGGTCCTTCTTGACGGGAGAAGGGGGTCGAAAGGAGACGAGTGTCTTGGGTGNATTCACACCGTAGTTATTTACACGTCCCGCAATCTAAGTAGAGAGGACCGGAGGGACTGAGGACCTAGCAGTGACCCAGACCCTCCCTCGAGGTCTGTGTGTCCCCCACCCCCCGGGTTCGGGTTAAGAGGTCCCGGACTCCCACTCGGTTCGGGATTGAAATCGGGGAAACGGGTGGGACATCGTCGTCGACTCCGCTGCGTCCTCGGTCACCTCAGGGACTACGTCTTCAAGTTCCTCTCAAAGGCGCGCTTGTGCGGGTAGCTCTAGCCAGTCGACGTCAGCCGTGGTGCGTCGCAGAGTCGTCCCTCCGCCTTCTCCTCTTCGTCCGGGGCTCCATCCAGGGGGCCCGCAGAGACCGGTCCTACAGGTGGCCGAGACGGGTCCAAGACTCCCACGGTCCTTCTTGACGGGAGAAGGGGGTCGAAAGGAGACGAGTGTCTTGGGTGCGGTGATAGAGGGGCTCCAGTAGAGTAGACTCCGGGACGTCTTTCTCCTGGACGCAGGGACCCACATTTCCAGGGGAGAGACCCGGGGTCGGAGGAGGAGACTCTTACCCTTACTTAATGGTAGAGGATCTCGTCAACCCTTCTAATCGTAGTTAGACACCTGGCACGGGTCGTGTCGTCGTCTCGTCGTCCTATGTGAAGTTCACACCGACCACAGTAAAACCAGTATGACTCGCTGACTTGACTTGACCACAGTAAAACCTCTCTCACTCTATCCTACACGAGTACCCTCTGTAAGAGTCTGCCCCCAGTGTCTCGTCCCAAACCTGGCGGAGAAAGTAACGGACCTCTTAGATCACCAGTTTCCTCCTCACGACATTCAATCTGTCTGATCTAAGTCTAAAACCAAGACGGCAATGGATTGTGAAACCCGTCAAAGAAGTGAAAAGGTTCGGTGAGCAGAGACGGATCCAACGGTATTGTAGAGTCGTGTCCCGGTCGGTCGTATGTTAGTTTTTCATCTAGACAGGGAGAAGGAGGAGGGAAAGGAGGGGTAGTAATAGTAGTAGTCGCAGTAGTGGTAGAGGAAGAAGGAGACTGGAGTGTCCACTGAAACACAGACGCCGCTGGTGGTGGGGGTAGTAACGGATTGGAGGGTTTGAGTTGAAGTAGGAAGACAGGTGCGGTACTAGAGGTCGGTCAGTAAGAAGGAGAACTGAGAATGAAGGGATCACGGATATTGAACCAAGACTAATACAACGAGAGGAGGAAGGGACCGAAGTCTCCAACAGGTCACAGATGTCTTTACAAGCACGAATACTTTTACCGGAAACTCCGGTCACGTCTCGTGGTCAGAGACACGACACGAAGATTTAGGTACACAAAGGTGAAGGTACAAGAAAAGGTATGGCAAAGGAGAGACGCTTTTAAGGACAGATCGGGGCTACTTACAAATAACCGTCAATGACTGTGAAAGACTGAGGTCTGTCCTCCGATTTACGAAACGGATAGAGTAAACTACCAGTCATTGTCCATGGCACCACTACGGGGAGAATGTCTACAACAGCGATTCCGTGTCTCAGTGGGTCTCCCTGTGAGATCATTCATAGTCTCGGTCCATCTCGACTTGTCAGACTCAGAGTTTGAAAAAAAAGGTGATTTGGCAATCTAAGACAGGGTCACTTCAGGAGGGAGAGAAAGGTTCGAATTGTACGTACCACATATAACCGTTTCTCTAGTGACTATCAGTGGTAGTGTCAAGTGGGACTTAAGAGGGTTCACACTTAAGAGAGTGTAGAAATAGGTACACAATTTCTGACTGAGGTAAAAACACATTACAGTAAACGAATACAGACCGAGGGAGGAATCGATCTGTCTCTCAAGAAACTTCCGTCCTTCATAGAATAATAACCTTAGTAGAAACACAAAGACTCTGATTTAGTCACAGACGTACGTATCATCTGTGAACAATAAGAGATCTAGCATTAGGACACTTAAGGACATAGGTTACTTTTTGGTTCTAGATGTGTAACTCGGTTCCAGTATTTAACTCTATCTCCAACTCCTAACTCAAGGAAAAACCTTAAGTACACCATTTGGGGGTCAACTTGGTGACCTATTACTATTTTTCTAATCAACGAAACTCCAGTCGTTACAGACTCGTGATTGGGTCGGGACAACCACAGTTGAACGAATCGAAACCTTCTCAGTAACCTACAGAGACTCGGAGGTCAAGCAGAAGACATCTTACCCCTACGACTGGGGATGTAGTCTCCTAACAACATTTGTAGACTACTTTACTTCTTACATCTTATGGAACCTCGAGAATCGATTACATATAATCCTTGACTTTTTACGAGAGAACTTTTTACTAGTGAACATTAAGGTGAGTCGAAATTGACAGGTAGAAATAACGAGGTCGTAGGTGGTTCTTAGAGGATGGGTATAGGAAAGATGTTTATATCAGGGGTATTTATGTGAACTGCGGTTCAGGTATTGAAGTGACGAGAGGTGGTAGTTAGACTTAAGGAAAGGAATTACAGTATAGGAATTGTGAAAAAATACAGTTACGAAAGAAGGTTATTGGTAGAGAAAATACGTGGTATTGACAGAATTCCTCCGGAAAAGACAATCCGTAAACACGACACGAATCAGCGAGACAACACAGGTTGAGAAACGCTGGGGTACCTGACATCGGATGGTCCGAGGAGACAGGTACCCCTAAGAAGTCCGTTCTTATGACATCACCCAACGGTACGGGAGGAGGTCCCCTAGAAGGGTTGAGTCCCTAGTTTGGGTCCAGAAGGTGTAACGTCCACCTAAGAAACGGTAGACTCGGTCATCCCTTCGGGAACAATCCGTAAACGCAATAAAGATTAATAAAGTGTTACTATTCGTTACGGTACAGTTTAAAAAAAGTAAAACCTTTTTTGAACCGGAAACACAAGCTAAGACAAAAGGGAAGAACTTAAAGTCTTAATATAACAATCACTTTAGATAATAAACCGAATCTGGTATTAACTTATATAGGTGAGTAAAATTAAATATTCAATCTACCCCTGATTCTCTTCAGTATGTCCATCTTTAAGTAAAAAAAGGGAATTTACATAAAGTTTAAACAGGGTCTATATAATCAGTGGTAACACTGGTAACGGCGAAGAATGGAGGACGAATACTGACATAGGAGGACTCCAAGAAGGGTTTCGTTCGGTCTCATTAGAAAATTTATTCTATTCCAGTGAGAAGGTGAATTTTAATAAGTCACAAGGGACAATATAAATGAAAAAGAAATTAAAAATAATCACATATCAACTAAATGTTACAACACAATCAAAGACGACATGTCGTTGCACTTAGTCGGAAGATACATGCATATAGGAAAGACAAAACTACCGAGACGGACGTTACGCCCTCTGGGACCAAACTAGGAAACCAGCCCTGTCAGACCTCTCCCTTTACCGTTGGTTAAGGTCATAAAAACGGACCTCTTAACGTACCTTTCTCCTCGGACCGTCCGGTCAGACACCCCTATGTTTCTCAGTCTGTCCTGACTCCCTGATTGTATTTTGGTAGAGAACGACGAACAACAACAAGTCAGTGATTCAGTACAGACTGAGAAACGCTGGGGTACTTGACGTCGTGTGGTCCGAAGGGACAGGAAGTGTCAGAGGGACTCAAACGAGTTTGAATACAGGTAAGTCAATTACTACGGTAGGTTGGTAGACTAGGAGACAGTGGGTGAAGAGGAGAACAGGAGTCATTAAGGGTCTTAGTCTCAGAACGTAGTCCACCGGTTTCCTAACCTCGAAGTTGAAGTTGTAGTCAGAAAGGTCACTTATAAGTCCCTATAAAGGAAATCGTAACTGACCAACCTAGAGGAACGTCAGGTTCCCTGAGAGCTCCCAGAAAACGTCGTGGTGTCGAGTTTTCGTAGTTAAGAAGTCGTGAGGCAGAAGAAATACCAGGTTGAGAGTACAGGTATGTACCGATGACCTTTTTAGTATCGAAGCTAATATAACTGGAAACAGTCGTTTCACTACAGAGACGAAAAATTATACGATAGATCCAAACAGTATTTATAAAAAGGTTCCTCGTTCGCAGAAAATTAATGTACCAATGTCAGTGGTAAGTGTCACTAAAACCTAGGGTTCTTTTATTTTAGACAGTGACAAAGGTGAAAAGGAGGTAGATAAACGGTACTTCACTACCCTGACCTACAGTTCTAGAATCAAAAAGTTTACAACTCAAAATTCGGTCAAAAAAGTGAGTGGAGAAAGTGGAAGTAGTTCTCCGAGAAATCAAGGAGAAGTGAAAGACGGTAATTTCACCATACTAAACGTACAGACTCTAACAATAAAGAAGGTCGTTAGAACTGAGGGTAAATCCAGAGGTGTCTCGTAGGTCATCTCTAAGAACACGATATGTCATCTAACAGTAAGCAATACATAAAATATGTCTTATCACATATACCACAACCACCACCAAATCAGCGATTCAACAAAGGTTGAGAATGCTGGGGTACCTGTCGTCGGGTGGTCCGAGGAGACAATTACCCGAGAGGGTCCGGTCTTATGATCTTACCCAACGGTAAAGGAGGAGATTTAGGGTCAGAGGGTCAAGTAGGGTAGGTGAGAAAGACGGGAACCACAGATACACAAAAAAGGAGACACAGACATAAAAACAAAACGTTTGTCCAAGTAGAAATGGTAAAAAGATCTAGGATGTATATACGTTATAAACTAAAAGAGGAATACTGAATAAAGTGAGACATACGGTCAGAGATGCAGGTAGGTACACAGACGTTCATCGTACTATAACAAGGAAAAACACCGACTCATTATAAGGCGCGCGCGCACACACACATACGGTGTAGAAATAGGTAAATAGGAATAGGAGAAATAGGTAAGGAGAAAACTACCTGTAAATCGAACACACGGACCAGACCGATAACATTTATCACCACGTCACTTGTGACCCCACGTTCTTAGAAAACCTTAAGACTAACAGAGACCCATATACGGGTTCTCACCCTAACGTTCCAGTATACCGTGAAGACAAAAATCAAAAAATTCCTTGGAGGTGTGACAAGAGGGATCACAGATGTAGGACAATAGAAATCTTTTGTTAGGTTTGAGGAACGGAACCGTACATCCGAGACAAGGTAAATGTAGAAGACGGGAGAAGTGGGTGAACCGTAAAGGGACACGAAGTCTGCATTGCTAAAAATACAGGGTTCTCGTGTTGTCTACCCTGGCGTGATATGTCAGACTCTTGAACGACGCGAAGAGGAGTGGCACAGAGGAGACAGGGAGTCTATGGTAGGACCCCGTAGAGAAGAGTGGAAAGTCCAGAACTGAGTTTACGGTGGAGGAGTCTTGGTGACAGGGACTGACGGGCTTGTGTCCATGGGTCTAAAAATGAGGAAAGGTAGGGGTTGGACGATGATAGACAATGTATTAGTAAAAAGTAAGGAAGGGACTATAATGTCCGGATTTTAGTGAAAATAAACGAACGAGTAAATGATAAAAGGAGAGATTTTATCTTCGAAGTATAAGTATTTGGAGTATGTATCTTTCACGAATTATTTATAAACAACTTATTTACTCACGTAATTGGAGTTTCTAGTGACCTTTCACCGAGTCAAAATATTGGAAGTTTAACTACCATCTTCTCCCTAGGTCCTATTTCATTTTGGAGGGCCATGCCCAGAGACCCCTTAGGACAAAGGGGATCTCCATCGGAGCGACTACCTATCGTGTACTTTGCACAAGTTCACCTACGACAATTTCGCTAAAAGTTTTACCGAATTATTGTAACACGAGTACCAAAACGACGGTGATAATCTATTCCCAAAAAAAAAAAAAAAAAAAAGTTCTCTCTCCTCCCGATGAGGCACGGCCGGGACTTGAAGACTTGAGTGTCGGAAAGACGGGGTTCAGGAGGTTGAAAAGAACTTATCTTTTTTAGGTGCCAGTCCTTTTCAAGACCTTTAAGACGTGTGAGGGAGAAAGAGAGTATTTAAGGGTTTGTACAAAATCAGAGACTTTCTGGGGTCCTTCAGGACGGCACGTCTTTCGACCCGTCTAAATAAATCGAGTAGCAGACATTTTTGGTAGAACTGGTGTCTGATAAAAGGAGGAACCTTGCACGTACTTGTAGAACGTCGTGTCTTCGTAGGTATCTTTGTGTTAAAACCTTTACGAGGTAACCGAAGGTGACTGGTAGTTGTTAGGGTCTATACTACCAGTCTTGGGAGCCAGAAAGTGAGAGAGAAGGGAGACGGCGAGTTCACCGGTACCCGGAAGACCGGGTCTCACTCCCGTGGACCGGAGACAGATGAAGTAATCCGAGACGCGGGTCGGGGACCACGAGTCGTCCAGGGTCGTCTACCGCACCCATCGGACCTTGGACACAGTACCTCAACTTGTGTGCCAATTTTCGTCGAGGTCACACCAAACCATCAATCCCGTAGGGGGACTCTCTGGACCGTCTACGACTGACGTAGCAGGCGTCCGTCTGTTTCCTTCCGCCCCTTCAGGGTCACGGTAGGAGAGCAGACGTTGTCCCAAAATACGCCGTCGACAACCCAGCAGTAAGGGTCCGTAGGCACACGTTATTTTACCTCCATCTTTTTATTTGAATTCTACACAATCGGTGAACCAGAAGAGGCTGAGAAACGTTGGGGTACCTGATATTGGGTGATCCGAGGAGACAGGTACCCTAAGAGGTCCGTTCTTATGACCGCACCCAACGGTACGGGAGGAGGTCCCCTAGAAGGGTTGCGTCCCTAGGTTGGGCCCGGGGGACGTAACGTCCGTCTAAGAAATGGGAGACTCGGTGGTCCCTTTGGACTTTTCCTCAATACTTACAAGTTTATTTCGTCTTCCTTTAACAATACCTACACTCCTTCCCGAACGACTCCGAGTACGTCAAATCCATCATCAGAAATTTTCACCCTAAAACATAAACTTTAAATTAAAGTGGTGACAGATTGACTTACTAGAATTAATTCATTTACTTCTTCACCAAAAATCGGAGTTAAAAGAAGAGACATTTACTCACGATTACTACGGATTCAGTGTACACCCAACACTTCATCGTGGGCGTTTTACGAGTCGGGTCACAGACTGGGTACCGACTGGGAGTCAGCTCATATCGATCGACATAGCAACAGTAGTCCCAGGACGAGTAAACTGGAGTCCCGAGTGTGTAGGTAAAGGAAGACGGGCCAGTAACGGACATTGAACTAACTCCAAAAGAGTAGGGAATAGGACTAACGACACTGTCGGAGAAGTAGGTTTTTAGGTAGAAGGTGGACCGTTCACTTCACTAGAAAACTTTTGCACGATTTAGTCTGGTACAGTAAGAGGATGGACGTGTCAAAGGACTAAGAGACAGTAACCATGGTCCCTCGAAGACTTCGAAAAGGTCGTCTCAGCAAGATCTCCACCGACTCTCAGTTGTGTGTGGGAGTTTCCCTTACGTCGACACAAGTCTTTCGAAGTTGTATTCGGGGTTTAAGGTCTAAGGTAGATTTTTGGAGGTGCGGTCAGACAAAATAACACACGTCTAAATAACAGGAAACAACAACGATAAATCAAAAATTCAGCACAGGTTGAGAAGCGTTGGGGTACCTGATATATTGGGTCGTCCGAGGAGACAGGTACCCTAAGAGGTCCGTTCTTATAACCTCACCCAACGGTAAAGGAAGAGGTCCCCTAGAAGGACTGGGTCCCTAACTTGGACGCAGAGGACGTAACCGTCCGTCTAAGAAATGGTGACTCGGTGAAAATAAACAGTCAATTTAACAAATTATAAAAGAGTTCGGGAATCAGGGTCCTTCTTCTTAGTATGAACACGACCAATATGACCCTATCATTCCATGGTAGAAGTCACCCAAAGGTATCCTGGGTCACTTTATTACGGACATTTCGTGACTCGTGTCTCGGTCCGTTTACACGTGTGACTTATCTATCTCAGATGATAAAATAATGAATGATGAAAATAGTGACGACGAAAAAAATTTGAAAATTAAAATATAACGTATATCGGTCGGTCAATTGTTCCAACATTATCAAAGGTCACTTACTGCTTCCCTGAGTCGGTATGTGTGTGTACATAGGTAAGAGGGGCTCTGTGAGGAAGGGAGCTCCGAGGGTGTATGGTAACTCGTCCCAAGGGAAACGAGATGTCATCCTGGAAGAACAATACGTAAAATTTATGTCGTCACAATAATGATGACAAAATAATGAAAATACAAACGGTTACAGTAATAGTCCTGTCACTCTTACGGTTATAGTAATATAAACAGTCACAGCGTAATCCCTATATAAGTGGGTCAAAATCTTCCCTCTCAGACGTCCTACTTACTTACTGTGGGACAAATTATCCCACTCTTTCAGTGACCTCGGAAGACGTGTCTGGACGTAGGGTCGGACGGGAGGTCCGACGGAGACCGAGGCGGGTTCGGGGTCGTGTGCCCGGCAGTAAGGGAAGGCGTCGTGCGGAACCTAAGGTCGAGACACATTACAAGTATGAAAGGGACTTTCGTGGGGGGGTGGGGCGGGCGGGCGGGAAGAGACTCGTCGTTTGACGATGAGGACATAGTTTAAGACCAAAGTCTTAGAAGAGATCATTCCGGGGTCGAGGACGGGTGTCACGAGTAGGTCCGACTCGCTTGAAGAGGAGACAGAGTCGTGAACATCGGGGGTACGATGGAAGATAGTCTGGGGAGTAATGTCCTGTGTGAAGGGAGGAGTTGAGACTGTCAGGGTACTACTCTTCCTGTCACTAAATACAGAGAGACCTCGGGTTTACGGATTGTCTCTTGTCCGTATCTTATCGTCAACCGACTTACCCTCTTATATACTTATCTGCCTACCTACGTNGGTCCGACTCGCTTGAAGAGGAGACAGAGTCGTGAACATTGGGGGTACGATGGAAGATAGTCTGGGGAGTAATGTCCTGTGTGAAGGGAGGAGTTGAGACTGTCAGGGTACTACTCTTCCTGTCACTAAATACAGAGAGACCTCGGGTTTACGGATTGTCTCTTGTCCGTATCTTATCGTCAACCGACTTACCCTCTTATATACTTATCTGCCTACCTACGTTCCTACTCACCTACTTATTTCTCTCTGTCAACCCTCGGAGGACCTTATGTTTCCCAATTCGTTTACACCATGTTGATCGTCAATGACGCGTAAATCATACAAGGATCACAACATGAGCAGTATATAATAGAGTAAATTTTTGAGGGGTTTAGAGTATTTCTTTCCGGACACTAATTGAGGTAAGATGTTCTTAACTAGAACTTAACACCACGACCTCTTCTGAGAACCCTCAGGTAACCTGTCGTTTCTCTAGTTTGGTCAGTTAGGGTTTCCTTTAGTTGGGACTTATAAGTAACCTTCCTCACTACGACTTCGAGGTTTTGAAACCGGTGGACTACGTTTCTCGACTGAGTGACCTTTTCTGGGACTACGACCATTTCTAACTCCCGTCCTCCTCTTCCCCTGCAGTCTCCCACTCTACCAATCTACCGTAGTGATTGAGTTACCTGTACTTAAACTTGTTTGAGGCCCTCTATCACTTCCTGTCCATTCGGACCGCACGACGTCAGGTACCTCAGTGTTTCTCAGATTATGCTCAATCACTGACTTCTTGTTGTTTTATTCTTTAAATTTGAATTCATCAAATTTACTGCTAGGGTTCACATGGGTCGATCATCTGATACCTTGACACTTAGGTTTCGGGTCCGTCTTAGGTATGAAGTCAGAGGTCTACTGTCATCAAAGCCAGAATCGATCAGACCGACGCTAGAGACTCGACACTTTAACCTAGTCGGATCAGACGTATGATCTTCCTTCACCACATCAAGGAAATGTGACCATCCACAAAGACTTAGTAGTCACGACGACACTCCCATTAGTCCTCGATGTTCGAAGACCTTTCACTCCGTAAAGGGAGAATCGATTGTTCCTCAGTTCTGACGGGGAATGTTCGAGGAAGAACGGGACCCCTCGGTCACGATACTGGACTCCTAGTCGTTTGGGTCACCAATACAGTAACAGGTCGTAAGACACGTAAAAGTTCCGAGTAGGTCGAAAATAAACGACACGATATGTTAACATCCTACACGACGGGTCTAGAGACGGTTGGTCGTGAAGTAGTGAATCTCGTATTTTGTTCCTTAAGCTGTAGACACGGTGTTCCTTATGTATTCTTCCACCACACTTGACCGGACCCCAGACATATTTGGCACTCTATCAATGTCTTTATCTTTTGACTTATCTGGGGTCGATGGATCTCAGGTCGGGACTTAGACACTACTTTCTTGAGACGACAAGAAAGGTTCGTTTTGGAATTTCGATGAAAGAAGTACTTTAGAAAGGTTTAAAAAGAGTGTACTTTCAGTACGTATGATGGAGGTTTAAAATCAAGTCAAGTTAAGTCAGCGAGTCAGAACAGGTTGACAAACGTTGGGGTACTTGATGTCTTGCGGTCCGGAGGGACAAGTAGTGGTTGAGGGCCTCAAATGGGTTTGGACACAGGTAACTCAGGCACTACGGCAGGTTGGTAAAGTAGGAGACAACAGGGGAAGAGGAGGACGGGAGTTAGAAAGGGTCGTAGTCCCAGAAGAGGTTACTCAGTCGAGAGGCGTAGTCCACCGGTTTTATAACCTCGAAGTCGAAGTTGTAGTCAGGAAGGTTACTTGTGGGTCCTGACTAGAGGAAATTCTACCTGACCAACCTAGAGGAACGTCAGGTTCCCTGAGAGTTCTCAGAAGAGGTTGTGGTATCAAGTTTTCGTAGTTAAGAAGACACGAGTCGAAAGAAATATCAGATTGAGAGTGTAGGTATGTACTGGTGACCTTTTTGGTATCGGAACTGATCTACCTGGAAACGACCGTTTCATGACAGAGACGAAAAATTATACAACAGGTCCAACCAGTATTAAAAGGAAGGTTCTTCATTCACAGAAAATTAAAGTACCGACTTTAGTGGCAGAAGTCACTAAAACCTCGGGTCTTTTTATTCAGAGAGTGACAAAGGTGACAAAGAGGTAGATAAAGGGTACTTCACTACCCTGACCTACGGTACTAGAAGTAAAAGACTTACAACTCGAAATTCGTTGAAAAAGTGACAGGAGTAAGTGAAAGTAGTTCTCCGAGAAATCAAGAAGAGGTGAAACCATTGGGAAAGAAATAGAAAGAATACTATAAACAGTAAATAGTGGAAACTACTCTCATTAAATTCCGGTGAAGAGAAGAGGGAATTAATTGGAGGACTTCGTGTTGCTGATACAGGGTCCAGTACGGACACGTAGGGCATTGATTTGCTTAGAACTGTTTATCGTCTACAAGTCAATTACGAACTACTTAATTACCCTTTCAGTAGTAGTGTACCCGAGGGACTAGAACCTGTTCTGAAAGATGAGAGGTCCGCGGTCACAGGGGTAGATATTTCGACACACCTTCGTTCGAGGTAAGACGACAGTCTAGGTACACCGAGGTGTGACGTAAGAAGGAGACCGAGGGAGTAGAGACTCTTCAATGAATGACACGTTTCCGCCGTGGTGAATTAGACTTTTAGTGTGTCAACCGGTGGAGTATCCCTACGACACTCCTAATCTGACTTACATACATTTTTCGAGTCGCCCGGTGTGATTTGGATCATTCGTGGACTATTTAGTAACAACAACGATTAAACCTTCCGTCTCCACTGCTCGATCTAGTAAAGGTGCAGACGAGGTAGAGTTTACCGGAAACTGGGTATTTAGACTAACACTCGTAACAACGGACGACTTTTCAAGTCATAAACCTCAGGTCTTTGGGTCCGAACTTGTGGTCAAGAGTTCACGTCACCCAGGAGTCTCTTTGATGTAGTAGAGGAGTCCTAAGGCGTGGACCTCTACCCTATTATGGACGATGAGAACAAGGAACTCCGACAAAACTCTTACACGATCTTATGAATGATTTTACGAGAAAATTTTGTGAGACATCTAATCGTCGTAGGACTTCAGTCTCGGAACCGTGGAAGTTTGTGTCCCGTATTTTATGTCTAACCTTCTCCTTCGGAAAGGAGACCCCGAGACCGAAAGGAAAAAGACCTGGTGTACCGGGAAGGTGCTCAAGAGGGTCTCGGTCGCGGCGGTGTTGGGCCATTACGGTTCCGGCCCAACCTACCTCCGGACCCTCTCGACTAAATACCAGTCTCGTGTGTCGACGGAGGTATTTAGAAGGGACTACATAGAAAGTCTCTTGAAACGAAAGGATTTTCACATACAGAGGAGGTCCGTCAAAAGGAACCGACAGACTTTATACACGTCCCGAGACTCAGGTAAGACAGACCAGACCGACCCATCTCTCCATTGGGCTTCTCTTTCGAGACCTGGTCCAGAACCCCCCGGGACCCTACATTGAGATCCTATAAAAAAAGTAGTCATATACCATGTCATGGCACAGTGAATCTCAATATCGTCTTATACACACACACACAAATCATCGAGTCAACATAGGATGACAAACACGGGGTTATCTGTCTGACATAGACGGTCCTAGGAGATAGGTACCCTAAAAGGTCCGTTCTTATGACTTCACCGCACGGTAAAGGAGGAGGTCCCTTAGAAGGACTGGGTCCCTAGCTTGGGTGTAGAGGCAGAGGACGTAATCGTCCGCCTAAGAAGTGATGACTCGGTGGTACTTTTCGGGTATATTGTATTATTCGTGGGACTTTAAAACACCGAATTTTGTCTTTAGTGAAAAAACCAAGAGTCAAGTTCAGTTCGTAAACCGGACCCGAGTCGACTCGTCAAGACCAGACCCGTCCCACTCGAGTCGACGGGAGTCAGTACATGGATACCAGTCGGTCGAGAGGTTCCGACCAAGTGTGTCCAAGGTTTTCGTCGTCCTTGTTCTCGAAGTCCCGGAAAACTCCGAAGTTGAACCCTTCTGTGAAGTAGGAAAGATGAAGTAAGTGAATAAGTTTTCGTTCAACACTCCGGTGCAATCTAGGTCCCCCATCTTTATCTCACGTAGAGAACGTCTTCTCCGATTTATAATCCTACCGAAGAAAAAAAAAAAAAATCTTACTGAAAACGTTGGATGTTCGTGAATATAAAATACTTCGGAGACAAAATATAATTTCGGACCTGACTAGCAGTGTTGGAGTCGTATTAATAAAGATTAAACGACTACCTTTTTAACTCTGTATATCTACTTCCTTTGAAATACTACGTCGTCTCTACTAGTACCCTCTTGGTTAAGGGGGCTAAGATTAGGACTCGAGTGGATTTCGGACAAACTTGGAGACGATGAAACGGGGACAAATTGTCCCTGTTTCTGAAGTACTATGATTCGGTACCAATCTATGTCGGATCGAACACTGCAGATCTTCCCGCTATGTAAACATAGAACCGAGGTAGAAACGTTCCCGGATACCAGATTACGGTCGAGTCATTTTACTAAGTCATTTCCCGGTCCACATTTTGTAAAATCCGGAAAGACTGGTTCTCCGTTCGAAGTTCTGTCGCACATCTATGGATATGCTACTCTTTTAAAACAGGTGTTTAAAACTAACTACTTTAAATTTCATATTATTATTTCTTGGTAGAAACCATTGTTTCAAGACGATTGCTCTTCTTACCTTAAATAAACTGTGACTTTACACTTAAAGTATAGTAAAAGTGTAGAATTACATAAGAAGAAAACTAAATAAAAATGGTGCATTTCTACAGTCTCGGTAAGAATTGAGGACCCGGTATGTTTTTGTCCGCAACCCGGTCTAAACCGGGTGCTGGGGACCGTATTCCCTCGTAGAGTCTAAACCTGAGTCTCTTAGGAACAACGTCGTAGGGAGTACTTATAGATTAACGACACACTACAGTCCACTTAGGACCTACAAGGTTCCGGTAACAGTGGGGTCCGAGGATCCGTGTGTTATCTCCCCTCTGTTAAAGAATACAAGAGAATCAAGTGGTCAAGTCAAGTCAAGTCAGTGAGTCAGCACAGGCTGAGAAACGCTGGGGTACTTAGCGTCGTGCGGTCCGGAGGGACAGGTAGTGGTTGAGGGCCTCAAGTGAGTCTGAGTGCAGGTAGCTCAGTCACTACGGTAGGTCGGTAGAGTAGGAGACAACAGGGGAAGAGGAGGACGGGTGTTAGAGAGGGTCGTAGTCTCAGAAAAGGTTACTCAAGTGGTCTCTCCCTTCGTTTAGAGTCCAAGTAGACTCCGTCGACCGAACATCTACCCGGGACGGTATCTCTCTTTGATCGTCTGACCCCTTGCCTCACGGTGTTTTGACAGGAGTAGTACGGTAAACTTGCGCATTTTCGTACACCTGGCATAATATATGTATTCGCAACTGTGACCCCTTAAACCTATTTTGTGCATCTATCCTTGACCGTCGAACACGTAAAAGATTAGGCTGACAATCGGTTGCTCAATGCATAAATCTTTTAATGTTTCTCTTCCGAAACCGAAACACAAGAGGGCACAAACTCTTTGTGTACCACTTTATCACTCCAAGACTACGTCTCAAGTGTCGATAATCGTCCTCAAAAATTCGACACGAGGTTTATCTACAAGGTCCCTACTCACCCGTATCACCCCGTAGCGACACATCCATCCCCAGAAAGTAGTTTGAGGACAAGATCTAAATACATAACCCGAAGTTATAAAAACCTCTTTTCAGAGTTGAGATCGTGTATACGAAAATTTTCGTTTTGTTTTTTTTTCACAAAAATACTGTCTTCGAGAGCAAGTGTACACCTTTCCTTCGACCGTTCCCGGAAGGACAATATGTGTGTGTGTGTGTGTGTGTGTGTGTCCACAACCTATTTTATATTGTAAAAAATTTTTTTTGTGTTCAAATAGAATTTTTACTTCTTTCTGTTGAGGAGTTAACATTCCTTACTCCTTCTTTACGTTTTTGGATCCGAAGCTAAAATCTTCGATTACAAAACCACTGAGGTCCACCCGTTACACTACCATATTTTCATTTTTCTTTTTCTTTTTACCTATGATTCATCCTTCTCCCGACACCCTATATAGTCTTTCAAACCTAACTACATATATGTGAGAACAAGCATACATATTTCATCTATTAATCACCCCTGGACGACACATCGTCCTTCGAGACGAGTCACGAGACATCACTGGATTTACTCTTCCCTTAGGTTTTTGTCTCCTATATACATATATACGATGACGACGATTCAGCGCAGTCAGTACAAGGTGAGACACGCTGGGGTATCTGCCGTCGGGTGGTCCGAGGGGACAGGGACCCTAAGAGGTCCGTTCTTGTGACCTCACCCAACGGTAAAGGAAGAGGTCACGTACTTTCACTTTTCACTTTCACTTCAGTGAGTCAACACAGGCTGGGAGTCGCTAGGGTACCTGACGTCGGATGATCCGAGGAGGCAGGTACCCTAAAAGGTCCGTTCTCGTGACCTCACCCACGGTAGCGGAAGAGGTCATATATCTATATAATATATATATACATCTCGATTAAGTGACACGATATATCGTCTTTGATTGTGTTATGATATTTCGTTGATATGAAGTTATTTTTAAGTAATTTTTTTATCTTTTGTCCTCGTTTCTTCTTTACTTTCTAGTGAACCATCTTTTTTCGAGACTTCGTAGTCATTAGTATTATTTACATTAAACGGATAAAGTTAAGTCTCGAACTAATATAATGTGTTTAGATGAATACACGACAAATGGTTTCCAGAAGAATCTTGTATTTCTGTGTCTTTCAAACTGTCACCTCCTTTTCCTTTTGGATATGATCCGTTTACGATTGGTTTACTTTGGAACCCCTCTTCATATTTATGTACCGTTTTATTTGAAATGTTGTTATTCTTCCTTGTTTTTTTAGGAATCCTTATTTTTCACAGTAATTAATTAGTATTTTCCTTACCAAGTGGTCCTCTGTTTATTTTAAACATGAATGTACACACTTGTCGTGTTGAAATTTTGTATACTTCTTTTTCAACTCTCCTCATCTTATACAACTACTTACGGATTAGCTTGACCCTCAAAAAAAAATTATCTTTATAAGATTAATCTAGTTCATTCGTTTTACGAAGATTATTATACCTGGTTAACTTGACATGAGAATTTTTATGTTATTTTACCCACATATATTTTAGGACAGGGATTCTTAAATCTCAAATTTCTAAAAAGAGTTCTTCACTCTTTAAGAGAATTACCAGAACTGTAGAATACTGGACTTACAAGACCGAAACCAGGTTAAAGGACTTTAAAACAAAATATAAGTCACTATTACATTGAAACGTTGTAAATACTGATTTACACCCAAGTAAAAATACGGAGACTTTCAAAAGAAAGTTAGTCCCCACCCTCATCCTTCATCGCCAGACACACACGACTAAAATAAAACCAAAACGAAAAAAACTCCTCTTCTCCCAAATCCCCTTCGACACGAACTTCCTCTTAGGAAAGTCTTTTTACCAGTGACAGTTCTTTTTCATTATCACAAAACAAAGTTAAGTATCAGGAGTGTAAAAAAAAGGAATTCCGGTTTCTGTATCCGACAAGAGCGTCTTATCGAAGACCTTGGTCCCTCGGAAAGAGATCTAATGGACACATATCAGATCGACTCTTCCGCATGGTCCTTAGCGACATCAAAGACTGGGGGACGACATAGACACAGTCAGACCAGTGGAGGTTTCCTCCACGGACTCTTTCCAGTCACCTTAGGGGAAGTATCTGACTACACTGTAATTGTCGTTGGTGGTATCTAAGGGTTTACCCTTTTTCAGAACTTCTTCTTTAAAGTGAAAATCCGTCCGGACGTCCAGTCATTGAGACATTCTTGAACTCGTGGACTCTGATCCGTTAATGTGACTACTGACGTCGGAGGATCGCACCGAGCTCCTAGAGGCTATCCAAGAGACGAAAAAATTTTTTAATAAAAAAAGGTAATAAACGAAAGAAAAGGTTTAAGGAAGGAAAAAAATTAACTATATGTAATAATATACACAAAGTCCACATGTTTATCACTAACTATTAAAAATTTCCAAAATGAGGTAAATAGGAATAATATTTTATACCGGACACAAGGGGTCGCGACATGTCATATCGCATCATAGAATAAATAAAATGGGTACGACGATTCAGTGAAGCCATCACTGGGGTATCTACCGTCGGGTGGTCCGAGGAGGCAGGGACCCTAAGAGGTCCGTTCTTGTGACCTCACCCAACGGCAAAGGAAGAGGTTACGCACTTTCACTTTTCACTTTCACTTCAGCGAGTCAGCACAGACTGAGAAACGCTGGGGTACCTGGCATCGGATGGTCCGAGGAGACAGGTACCCTAAAAGGTCCGTTCTCATGACCTCACCCCACGGTGACGGAAGAGGCTGGGTATCATGAAATATAGAGAATCAGACGATGGGGATATGGTATAACAGGGCGGAGGGAAGGAAAAGGGGCGACCACTGGTGACCGAACAAGAGACATAGACACCCAGACAAAGAAAAGGTAACATCAGGGATCCAACAACAGAAAGAGTCCAAAGTGTGTATTCACTATGGTATATTCCGTGAACAGAAATAGACTGAATGGAGACCGGAGGAAAACCGTTTCTCGTAGAAGAAACCAGGGTCGTGTCGGACCACTCCGTCTAGTAGCGGTGCCGTACGCTAAGAACGGTATCCTACTCTGCGACGGATTGACGAGAGACGTCTACGACGACGACGAAGGGCAAAGGACCTCAGGACGGAGAGGTCGATGCCAGGACGGGTCCCGGAGGGTGGAGTGACAGTAAGTAGGAAAGTTGCCTGAGGGATGGTTCATGTTTAATGGTACGATCCAGGACTCTGCCGTCATCTTTGGTCTCTCTCTTCCAGGGATGGGGACGTCCCGAGCTCGTACATCCTCCTTTAGTTCGTTCGTTCTTTCGTAAGTTCATGTTAATGTTTAATTCACATGACCTCCTTTACTGGAACCACAACTGGTAGCATCAACAAGTGGTTTAGATTGCACTTTGGTCGGTCCGACGACGAAGCAACGAAACCGATCTTTGGTAGGGATGGGTACTAAGGGAGTCGGTCCTACTGTCAAGTTGTCCTTTCTGTGACTCCAACATTAAACAAAAATAAGACAGAGGACGAAACCCCGTATATAGTCTATCCTTCGGTGACGTTAAACATCGGTGGATGAAACCCGGTCAGTGGTAAGATCCACGAAAGTATACATAGGAACATTGGTGGAAGGAAAGAAATTGGGAATAAAACATTTTCCTTAACTACAAGTCTCTGTAGTTTACAACAGGTTCGAGTGTACCAGTACAGTCACTACCTCGGACCTACAGTTGAGTCTACACAGACGAAGGTTATGACTACAGGAAAGAGGGTGTAACTTTGAGAGAGAGAGAAAAATCACGGACGAAGGTTCTGGACTAAAGGGTAGTGGACACACTAGAGACGTGTATCTGTCCGGAGTCTCAAATCTGACTTTAAACCGTCTTTTATTTCAGTCAGTACCTTTGTCTAGAAAACTTTAGGAGATTAGTGGGACCACCCGAAGAGTACACCGAGTCACCATTTTTTTTTAGACGGACTACGGGACCTCTTCCTTTCCCGTTGGGTGAGGTCATAAGAGCGGACCCTTTAGAGCATCTGTCTCCTCAGACCACCTCTCAGGTACCCCAACGTCTCTCAGCCTGTGTCGAATCGTAGATTTGTTGAGTTAGTGGGATTACCCCGAACGCAAGTAAAAGAACGGACTAATAATAATTCTTATACGGTAGACACAGTTGATCTATAATACTAAAACAACATTTGAAACCGTGTCACACTGTATGTTTCTGGATCGGAAATCAGAGTAAAGTCCTACCTTTTACAACCAACCGACATGCTCCAGATTGACAGAAGTGGTGCACAATCTTTAGGTTTACATCGATTTGTAATTCCAATTTACTACTATAGTGTTGAATGAGCCAAACGTAAAATGTAGGTTAACTTTTGTGTTTGGTGAGCGGAGTAATTAGGAAACGTTAGGTTAAAGAGGGGGGGTTTACTTTACTAGGAAAACCCTGTGTAAATATAGGAAAATTGTCGGCGGACTGTCAAGACGACCACCTCAAGCATAGGTTCAAACAATAACCTATCACTGTTGAATGGGACTGCCTATACACATGTATTAATAAGAGAGCGTCAATCTAAATTAATTACGAATGGGAGTAGTACTAGAACGTCGATCGTTCGAGCGAGACGTCCTAGTCAATTACCGTTTTCCTAAAGGAAAAATCGGTTCTCTCTGAGGTTTCCGAAACATTTTGAGAAGATCAAAAAATTCTCCTTATTTTTCTTTTTTTTAACGTGACTCGGACAAAGTAAAGAAGGGTGGGGTGTAATTACGGTGTACACTTACCTAAACTCCGTTGTAAAACCCTACTCAACACTTTGGATTAAAATCGGATTCATAGTGATTATACTTATCCAGACTGTCTGGATGTTTCTTCTACATATAAAAAACTATAGAATCAAATCTTAACTATACAGGACCGAAGTAACACAAATACAGAGACATGTTTTATACATACTTATATAAAAAGATCGGTAGAGGGGTCTACCCTGGGTCCCAAGTCATTATTTATCAATACTTTCATTCCCCTGTAATTCTTCTTTAATACCTCTCTGTTTCCCTCAAACTTCTAATCTCTAATAATCTTTCAGACATTATTCCTCTCCCACACACATGAATATTTTGGGGTAATCTACCCTTCTGAAATGTTTATTGACCAGGGTCAGGTACGAACACTTTATAAATACACGGTAAACGAAAAATAATGATATTACCGTTACGGAACACAAATGTCTCTCGAATTGTCAAATGTTGTTTAAAAGTATAGGTCATAGAATATACTAACAACCTTGTCGGTACACTGCACTCGGTCTCTTTGAAAGGAAGGGTCGACTCCCCTGTCTCTGGGTCTCTCCAACTCAGTGACCGGGTCCCAGTGTGTGGATCTTTCATTTTCTTGGACTACGACTTCTACGTCGTAAATTTCGGTCAAGGTCACACAGAAGGGATGGTACAAAGTGGGGGGAATCCAAACTTTTACACACGGTCCTTCGAATCTCATCGAGTTTATCGTTAGGGCGAAACGGAACACTTTCGTAGTCTTCTCAGAGTGGATTTTCTATTGTAGACCTAACTCCCATTATACTAGGATGAATGAAATTACCAATGTACGTTATAATTACTAGTAATAATGACACGGAATAAGACCCTCTAAAGTAGGTCATTCTAGGTTCTCCGGAAGTGATTTTACACTGATGAAGTCCTATTTTCCTTTGTGTGAGAAATAAATAGTGGAGTTTATGAGGAATTTCGGGAACTGGAACTTGGGGTTTCTCTGGATGTTATTTTATAAGGTCTTCAAGTCCTGATACCTTACCCTCGACCCATGAATATTTAGTAGGGTATCATGTCTACTCTTTTGACTCCCTGTCCCTTCCCTTTACTTAAGAGGTGGGACTCAATCACCGTTTAGACTTGGGGATCTGGACGAAAAGACTGTGTGTCAAGTCTAGAGACAAGTACTGTGATATCGATATTGGAATTCGACCTTCTCCGGACGTTTTAGAGGAAAAACTGTTCACTCTTTGACTCGAAACCCACAATCCTCTTCGAATGGGTTCCGATGTTACTGGACCTCTGTCTTGACCTGGGGTTTAGGACCGGGAATTAAATGTATTTAAATTAAATTTTTCTATAACGAACACGCTCACAATACACGGTCCGTAACACAATTGACGACACCGATATAGTCGGATGTTTCATGTCTGTCCGGACACCTGTGTTCTGACCCGTGAGTGGGAGTAGACCGTCGTACACGTTCCTCTTATCCCCTTACTGAGGGTTTCTTCGTCAAGTCAAGTCAGCGAGTCAGCACAGGCTGAGAAACGTTGGAGTACCTGACGTCGTGCGGTCCGGAAGGACAGGTAATGGTTGAGGACCTCAAATGAGTTTGAGTACAGGTAACTCAACTACTACGGTAGGTTGGTAGAGTAGGAGACAGTAGGGGAAGAGGAGAGTGGAAGTTAGAAAGGGTCGTAGTCCCAGAAAAGTCTACTCAGTCGAGAAGCGTAGTCCACTGGTTTCATAACCTGAAAGTCGAAGTTGTAGTCAGGAAAGTTCCTTGTAAGTCCTGACTGAAGGAAATCCTACCTGACCGACCTAGAGGAACGTCAGGTTCTCTGAGATGTCTCAGAAGAGGTTGTGGTGTCAAGTTTTCGTAGTTAAGAAACCGTGAGTCGAAAGAAGTGTGAGGTTGAGAGTGTAGGTATGTACTGATGACCTTTTTCGTATCGGAACTGATCTGCCTGGAAACAACCGTTTTACAGAGACGAAAACTTATACGATAGATCCAACCAGTATTGAAAAGAAGGTTCCTCATTCGCAGAAAATTAAAGTACCGACGTCAGTGGTAGACGTCACTAAAACCTCGGGTCTTTTTATTTCAGACGGTGACAAAGGGGACGAAGAGGTATATAAACGTACTTCACTACCTTGGCCTAAGGTACTAGAATCAAAAGACTTACAACTCGAAATTCGGTTGAATTTTTTTAAAAAAATTATATTTAAATAAATAAAATTAACTTCCAATTAATGAAATGTTATAACCAAAACGGTATGTAGTTGTACTTAGGTGGTGGCCATATGTGCACAAGGGGTAGGACTTGGGGGGAGGGAGGAGGGAAGGGCATGGTAGGGAGACCCAGTAGGGTCACGTGGTCGGGGTTCGTAGGTCATAGTACGTAGCTTGGACCTGATCGTTAAGCAATGTATATACTATAATATGTATAAAGTTGCGGTAAGAGGGTTTAGTAGGGTGGGAGAGGGACAGGGTGTCTCAGGTTTTCTGACAAGATATGTAGACACAGAGAAAACCACAGAACGTATGTCCCAATAGTAATGGTAGAAAGATTTAAGGTATATATACGTAATCATATGACATAACCACAAAAAGAAAGACCGAATGAAGAGAGACATATTATCCGACGTCAAAGTAGGTGGAGTAATCTTGACTAAGTTTACATAATAAAAATTACCGACTCATTATAAGGTAACACATATACATGGTGTCGAAAGAATAGGTAAGTAGACGATTACATGTAAATCCAACGAAGGTACAGGACATTCGGTTGAAAAAGTGAGAGTGAAAGTAGTTCTCCGAGAAATCAAGAAGTGAAAGACGGTATTCCCACCACAGTAGACGTATAGACTCCAATGACCGTAAAGAGGGTCGTTTGAACTAAGGTCGAACACGACGTAGGTCGGGTCGCAAAGAGTACTACATGAGACGTATCTTCAATTTATTCGTCCCACTGTTATATGTCGGAACTGCGTGAGGAAAAGGATAAACCTTGGTCAGACAACAAGGTACAGGTCAAGATTGACGACGAAGGACTGGACGTATATCCAAAGAGTTCTCCGTCCAGTGCACCAGACCATAAGTCAGACTTGAAATTGGAAATTGAAGTGTCCACATTTCCAAAGTAGTCCTATAAAACTTTTTTCACCCGTACCACGCATCGTGTATCATTCGGGAACCATTTACTCGTATGTCACAGTCGTTCACTACGGTCACAAAACATTTGAAATTTTCCTCAGTCAGACTTAGATTCGTGGACTGGCACCTCTTGTCCTGACTCCTCCACACCTTGTCCCTCAATGACTGGGGTAATGTTTCACAGGAAAGAAACGAAAGGAGGATTACAACAATCGAGAGAACTCAGGGTCTTTTACTTTTAAACCTACCTTCTTATTTCAGATCTACAGTCATCTTTCATTAGAGAATGTAAACCGGTCACAAAATTGACGATTGTGACATACGAGTAAATGGTTCCCGAATGATGCACGATTCGTGACACGGAAAAAAAAAAGGGTTTTATAGGATTACTTTGGAAATGTCATAGGACATTTCAAGTTCCAACTAAAATAGTACCAAGGGGTAAAATGTCTACCCTTTTAACTCCAAGTATACCATTTTAAGTGAACAGTGTCCAGTGTATCGACTAGTCACTGTCTCAGACCTAAACTTGAGTCTAGTCAACTTGAGGTTCCAGGTCCGAGAATTGATGTTGCGTGTACCGGAGGTAGTAACTTCGACCCACGATCTCATCCCCCACTACCTCGAGTGTTCCAACCAGAGACTCAGGGGTCGTCACTGAGAGTTTCCCGCCAAAGATGACCGTCGTAGTCGCAGGGGACTGTTCAACTGTCTCTTCGTTTAAGAGTCTGGGACGGGCAGGTGGTGAGGTCCCACCTCTGACGTCAGGCACAAAGTGTCGAAAGGTGCACTAAGACTACGAAGTCATTCACTCTCTCGGTGCCATGATCGTTTGATAAGGGTAGGAACCGAGGAAACAGCACCGTAGACTCCCGGTCTCGCTGGGACGACCAGGGACTAAGGTCGGGGAAACCTCGAGCTATAGTGGGTAGACCAGACAAAAAACCACGATAAGAGAATGTGCTCCTCAGTTTTAGTCCAATTTACTCTAACTCCGAACTTTCGAAACGTCCGTCCGAAGCTCAACGACCCGGTTCACATCACACCTAACGACTCGACACCGTACACAGACATGGAGACTGTCACTTCCCTGTTCACGACGTCAGAGGATCCAAAAGGAAGGGGAGTTATTCGGGAGGTGAGTAACTGCTGGGACCGTCCCCACGGAGTGACTGAAGAGTTTTCGAAAATAACAACGGCTTGTTTGTTCCGTTCCCCTAGAAGGACAGAAAGAGACGGTTCCGGGGACTGTTCGGTAAGTTCAGTAGGTAGGTGAATATAGAGTGAAACTTGGAGTGGAGAAAGGGGTGTTTCATCTACCAGTCCACATGGGGAGTTTCAGATAGGAAACACACGTTCACCAGTAGAACCCCGAAGAGGACACCGGGTCTACGATTTTTTTAGACGGATGTTACTCCCTCTTGAACCAAGCTAGGGACGCAACCCTTCTAGGGGACTTCTTCCTTTTCCGATGGGTGAGGTCATAAGACCGGACCCCTTAAGGTACCTGACATATTAGGTGTCCCGGCGTTTCTCAACCTGTGCCGACTCGTTGAACCAGATAAAGCCCAGACATAGGTATATATGCTTCGGTAATAGAGAAACACTTTAGAACCGGAAGGTGGGGGCACGGAGGCGGTTGGGGGTGGTGAATGTATTCGCCGTCCTTTCCACGGCCACGATCTGCTGTACCCCAGACCCGTAGACGAACACATCAAAACATCGTCCTTCCCCCGGGAAAGGTCCCGGACTCTCACCCGAGAAAAGATTGTGAGTCTTTACTTGACAGGGTCCTCTATGTGCACGACTGTTTCTTGTTCGATAACCTTTTCTCTGCAAACCCATCTCTCGTCGTTCTCTTCCCTTGGGTCCTCTTGACGAGACGGGACACCCAACGTCAGAGTCCAAAATACCATTATCCTAATCAAAGGTCGAACAGAGACCGGTCAGTGGAACGAACCGGACATCAGACTGAGTCTCAGGAAGCCCCACTGTGCGTGTATAGGGTCGGTCCTACCAAAGACTGCTCTCCCTGAGACCCTCCAACGGGTGGAGGAGGGACAAAACCGAGGAGGACTTAAGGGGTCCGACCAAAAATCATCGTCAAAGGATTGTCAAAGGGACACGGGAGACTGGAACGAACCCGGACTAGGAGTTACACAACGAAAGTAGAGTATCGTAGAGAAGGTGTACTGGACCACCTAGACTGTCTTGGGTCGAGTGCCATCCGTTGAGACTGAAGGGACCCGAGAACTAGGTATCGTATGGTCCTTGAGGGGTGAGAGGACAGGGGATGTTTACGTATCGAGACACTACATCTACCGACCCGGAATGAGGTCTTCGAACCGTCTACAGATTTGATACTCAGAGGATTAACCGTGGACGGTGTTTGAGGTCTCATAAATACTGGTGGTTACTAAGACGATACCATCCCAGGTGAACTAGTGTACTATGTTTACGGTCCCAACAAACATCGAGTCGGACTGGACGACGTCTAGGAAAGAGACGGGACACTAGATGAGCCTCGACCACCGGAGGGTACGATGACCCTTTTACCCGGTCCGATTATAGGGGTTCATAAGACATACGACGAAAGTCTTGGGCTCCTCCGGGTCATTCGTAAGACGAAGGAGGGACCCCAACACTTCTCATTCAACGTCCTTAGAGAAATAAAACCTTGTCTATACTGTATGGTGTCGGGTGTTTTCGGATTTCAGTAGTGACTACACCGTTCAAGGCAAAGAGGTATCCTAGGTAGAACATGAAAAACATCATGGACGTAGGATGGTTCGAGAACTTACACGAAAGGGAAAAAACAAGAAAACTAGGTTAATCGTCCTATGTAGTTGTATCACCCGACTACACAATAAGAAGTTTTTCAGGTCCACCAGGTACAGGGAAGACTGACAATCCTGTCTCCCAACCCATCAATTATATCGGGACCCCATTCTGACATTTATACGTCGCCAGGTAGGGAACACTTACCTTTGACGAAGACTAGGAAGAAACTCTCCCTACCCCTTTTTGAACAAAAGGTCTAGTTACCGGCGTCTGATTTACAGGTTCCGACAATTAACCGACATCGGAGCTGTAGTGTAGACCGTCGACGTCAATTAGGATATTAAACAAACTCACACACCAACGAGTGAAGGTAAGTTGACCTGGGTAGACCCAAAAATGTCCTACCCCAACTACTTAATGTACCTCTGTACTACCTCTGGTGATGGGGACGTAGGAACTCCAGAAATCCTCATGGTGAATGGTGTAGTCACCAAGAGTCCTGCACTACGACCGGAACAACAGGAGAAAGACGACATCTACCTCTACTAAGGTGAACGGAGAGGGTGACACTATCAAAGAGTATCTCTGGTTCCTTTGTTACCATCCTCCTCAGACGGTTGATGATGTACATAGGAACATTTGATAGGCGAACCCCGGACGCTTCTAATAGTAGAATGACACTTTGTCTGAATTCACTTCTGAGGTAAACAATTCACTTCCGAGACCACCAGGTATTTACGGGGGTGACATTTATACAGAACTCAGGGACATATAGTTACAGTTGAACATAAGTTGACAGAAACTTGTTAGGGCTATAAGACGAATGGATGCACCAACGGATTTATTTACCGGCATTCAGGGGACTAGTTCCGGACCTCCTTGGTCTTGACATATGGGAACGACACGATAGTGGCGGAAGAAGTACCCACCCGTCCGTGAAGAAACCAGTCACCCAAGTCCAGACTCTTGACCAGATCTATATCTTTGTCCGTATATCATCTCCGAATTGTTTATAAACGACCGTATTGTACTACTGAGTAAAACGGCCTTTACAAGTCTTGCACACACCCTTGCACCTCAGAAGTCAGTAAGGCTTCTCTTCGCTATTTTAAAAGGATACTCGGTGGTGGCAGGAGATAAAGTCCCAAAAAGAAGAGAGGAGGTATGGGTTATCTTCGGTTTTATAAAACATTACCAGTAACAAGTCGTAAAGTGGTAATGTATTAGAAACTTATGTTTATAAAGGAAATTACACTTCATTATCGACACGACACAACCCTTTAACGGAAAAGTACAATGTCACGATAAATGGAGAAGTGGAGGCGGGTCGTTATAGATGGGTGTCTTTCCTCAATCCGAGGTAGTCGAAGACCCCTTTAAGTCTCAATATCACCCTGGGGGAGTACACACAACGTTCATGGAATAGAGTCTCTTCTCGATCACTCCGTCATCAGTCACACAGGGGGTGGGAGTAGATAAAAAGTCTAATGTGTTTCAAAAATTTTTTACATCTCTTCTCAGTTTCTATAATTCATTGAAAGAGTTTTTAGTGTGTCGTTTCTTCTCCGGCTCGAGGGTAGTGCACAGGGGAGTAGTGAACCTTCCCATCCGAAACAATAATTGAGACCTCACTTTTAAGACCTTCGTCACCCACTTCCTCCACAACCCCCCGCCCAGCCCTGGGACCTCCGGTGAGGGGCGAAGACGGCGATGAAAGGGAGGGACCGGGGGTTGTGTTCGTGTACAGTAGGAGGTCTCCCGGAAGGCCAGGACCAAAGGGGAGTGCACACCAGGAGGTCTCCCGGAAGGCCAGGACTGACGTGGAGTGGAACCGTGAGAGTACGGGAGTCGGTCTTCCACAAAGGACACTTTAGGCCTCGTTTAACCTTTTATTGTGGGACACGGATCGTTTTGCTTTACGTAAAGAAGGAAAAGAAGGTAAAGGGGTCTCTCAAGGAATGTCTTGGTTTACCCACTCCACAAGGAGTGACATATATACACCTTTGTATGTACACAAACGTTCTCTAAAGGTTTGGGATGTGCATTTAGAAGAGAAACCTCACCCGCCCGCGTCGGTATTACATATTAAAAGGGAAGTCGACACGTTGAAACTTGAAAGGGTGCAAACACACACACACACGCGCGCGCACGTACAATGGATAAGTAAGTAAGGTGTTTATAAATAGCTCACGCACGATATACGGTCGCGACCTGATCCATGTCTCACACCACTACCCTCTTGTCTCTAAGATTAGAGGACTGTCACGATAAAACTACGTACTCCCTCCGTTGTGTTTCTGTGTCGGATAACGTCTTTAATTAGTTACAGTACCTCTTTTTATTTCGTGCACCCTCATCCTCTTTCTCATAGAGCCCACCCATCGGTCCCTTCCAAAGGACGCCTGCACTGCGACCCCCTCTCCCGACATACTTGACGTCTTCCTATAAAGGTCTATTCCTTCCTCGCTACAGTACTGGAACTCGGTTCTTGTTCCACTTACACAACCTACTTTTTACCGGGCCCACCTATTAAAGGACTCACTGTTCCTCCTGTCTTTCTTTACTCCGACCTAACCGACGAGTGATCCTCTCTTTCTTTCTTGGGTCCCTACCGACGTACAATACCGGACTCATTCACGTACCGATTTCTAGAAGAACAATGCGACAATTCTTCTACTCCTCGGGCTGTCTCATCGTCCAACCCCTTCTGGTTGGTTCTTAAAATTGAACCGGTACACTCTCAAAGAGTAGACTTGACTCATCATCGAAACGGTTTATATACCCGTGCACAGGCATATATTTATGATATATATATATATATATACACACACACACACAGGTATATTTTTATTAATAAATAAATTCTTTCGTCCCTTCAACTTACTGACTGAAATTCGGTATACTGTTGAAACTATCTTGGTCCTTACTCTTGAATCTTTAGGATCCGGAACCAATTACTCAGACACATTGAACGGTAACTTAGGAAAAAACTCACTATTATTTTGAGAGACTGTGGACACGGGAACCCCCTCCACCTCTCTACAACGTTTATTACACTAAAAAAACATATTGTCATAAAAATGTCACTTTAAAGTGAACGGAAGAAAGGTCGACAGTTTCTGCATCCGTTGAAGTCTACCTTAGAATGTAAGTCTCCCTACGGTTCCAGTGGCCCCTACCAGTACAGACTTCTTTCCGTGTCACACCACAGACGAAACTTTTCTACGACAGAAGATGACTCGACCCGTACACCCTCCCGAGCCCACCCGTCTCATCGCCTCCCTTACCTGTCTCGTCCGAGGAACCCGTACCACCTCATAAAGACTCTAATTTTCCGACTATAGAGTCGTTTATCCTAATTTGACTTCTTGACAGGGAAGTTTCGGAGACGTCGTAGTGTGGAACCCCTACTACCGTTCCTGTCGAGGAAGTCCAAATAAGAAAGACCGGTTGGAAACCACCGTGGAAGACGCACGGACCAAGGTGTGGTTCTTGATTCTCTCCCCATTTCAGGGATGGATGCAAAACTCTACAATACCCTCTTAGAAGGACGGAGGTTCTTTCAGGGGGTGAGAAAGGATTTTGCTGACAGAACCGTGGTGAGACACATAGTGTCGACGAACTAAAAAGAAAAAGAAGGAGAGAATAATTGAAATGAAGGACGGGGGTGAGGTTAGGTATTCGACAGAATTTGGAGTTCGAAGAAGTTCTCTCTTTTCTTCCTCATGTTTATCGTTTAACGTAACTCAGGTAAAGTGTACCTAGACTCGAGTAATTTAAACCGTAAAAAGTCCTCGGGAGGAACAGAGACCGTGAAGGGTTCACCGCGATCACCATTTCTTAAGTGGACGGTTACGTTCTCTACATTCTCTGTGTCCAAGCTAGGGACCCAGCCCTTCTAGGGGACTTCCTCCTTTAAAGTTGGGTGAGGTCATCAGAACGGACCTCTTAGGGTACCTGTCTCCTCGGAACGTCCGACATCAAGTACCTCAACACTTCTCAACCTGTACTGACTTCGTTGAATCGTGCGAAGAACAGGGACGGTACCTCTCATTATCTGGAAAGCGTTACTTCCCCTTTGACTCCAAGGAGCAAGGTTTGCCCAGGGGAGGAGAGAGGAGGAGTGGACGGACTCCAAAACTAACGAGACTCTTGGAGCGACAGGAGTGGGGGGTAGTGGTTAGCGTTTGCCATAGTATGACAGGTGTCCACCAAATCCTCATCTCGCGGTCCATATCTCTGCGTTCTCGACTACCACTTAGTCAATAAGGTGAGAATAGAGACTCTGTGGACTGCAATCTGTAACTATCGTTCGGAAAATAAGACAACTGGAACACCTCAACAATTTACCTGGATGAATTTACCATTTACCCTCCCACTGAAAAAAAATAAAAAACGACTACGAAGCTAAGAGGGGAGGGGGTCGGGGAGGTGGGGATTCGTGAAGCATCCACACTAGTACTAGAGGACTCCCAGTTCCTTCTGGATGACCGTGTCGGCAGTCCAGATCCCTCCGTCCGGATAGGGACCCATTCAGACTGACCCTTTCTTCCCGAAACGTTTCTAAAACCTCGGTCCAAAGGTGCCAACGGAGGGTCAGAGTGACACGAGGTAGGAACACAACTCGTCTTATTCAAAGAGCACTTTAGAACATGGGAATCAGAACAAAGGGCGAATGAACAGGTTTCACTGTTTCCAATAAATTCCGATCATTAATACATCAGACAACAAGAACTAATAAGCAAAGAGACCAATAACACACGGGTCTGTCTACGTACCTTCCGTCTAAAATGTCACGGAGATAGTACGGTGTGACACTTTATAAAAAAAGTGGTTCTAAATGTATCCAGTGGTTTTTATTTTTTCCTTTTTTGGTTGGAAGGAGACATGTTGTAAGGTGTAAGGAAAGAATCAAAGTCGAGTAAGTGATGACTCATTCGATATGTGAGACACAGAGAACACGTCACAGAAAGGAGGGGAGAGTACGGAGGGGACAGGGGTGTGTAGATTAGGTTGCAGGACTGACAAGAGAGACGGTGGGGGTCCTAGCGTCCTCGTTCGGGGATGATGCTACACAAGGGTGTCAAGGACGTGACTGGGTATCCCACCGGAAAGATGTGAAGTAAGATAGTGGACCAAAGAACCGATGAAGGAGATAGATTTAGACTCAATAAACTGATACTGACATAGAATAATTACCAATATGGGGATCGGATGGTGTCTGAACTGTATATTATTCATAAGTGAACCCCGAAGGGATCACCGAGTCTCCCATTTCAAGGACTGACGTTCCGCCCTCTGGGTCCAAACTAGGGACTCAGTCATTCTAGGGAATCCATAAGTGAATCACACAACTCATTTGTATATGTCTTTACATATTTTATTTCGGTGTGTATAAACGAGTCTTGAAGTTCCAAGTACACTAGGAAAAGTCGATAACGTCGTCGATCTACTATAAGGTAGTCTCTACAATTCTGTATTCTTAAATTTCTGTAGTTCAGGAAGTGGGTATTAGTGATAATGTCCATAACAACAAGGTATTTTTCAATGGGGTTTATAACGTCGATTTTTGTCGGTGGTAAAATAAAATAGGTGTCCAGTCCCTAAACCCTTCCTGAACCGACCCCGTCGAGAACGAACCTCAGAAGGAACACCGATGTCGGCTTGTGATCTACCCCGATGTCAGTAGATATCTCAGTCGGTTTTACCGTCGGTTTTACCCGGTGAACGCACCGAGTGTCGACTACGAAGATCAACTGATCCTCGAGTTGGTCCGATCACTGATCGTGAAGATGTCCACCAGAGAGGTTGTACCATGAGGGACCCATCGGTCTAAAGAACCTACCACTGACTGAAGAGAGTCACGTTGGGAGGGTTCTTTTGGTCGGTCTTGAAGTACCGGAAAATGCTGACTCGGAACCTTCAACATTCGGAGCGGAGGTAGTAAGACAACAGTCTCGTCCTTGTTCGGGTGGGTAAGTTTCCGTCCGCTAGGAGGAAGAGTTACTCTCCACACAAAGCGGTGGTGTCATTTTGTCTCAATTTCTTGGTTCTGAGTTTGAGTCCATAGGACAGAGGTTTCGGTTAGTAAAAACCGAGGAACTACTACCTACATATTACTTAAAACTTATGGGTTTTGTCAAGTCTTGATTACGTTGTATAGTCACTTCCGGAGTCAAGAAGTCTATCGATGTCTTCTGAATAAAACGATTTTTGCGACAAATACTATTTAATGACTTAACAGAGAAGAGGCCAAAGTGTGGACTTTACATCTCCTCTGCCCTCTTGTGATTAGGAGGACCTAATGGAGAAACGGGAACTAAGACTGGTTGTTTTTCGTATAACAAATCTTTTTTATACAAAATTTGTTTTTATACATATAATCAGTATGTAACTTGGTCCTTGTCCTCCGACTAAAATTAGATTATGTACAGTATTTGAACAAGTAAAAAAAATTAAATTTTACTAAACACAAGTAATTTCGTGTAAAGATTTTAAGGATTTTCACGTTGGTCTTCTTATTTTTAAAAGACAATAGGGTAATAAGTTTATAACGGTCGTAAATTTAAAACGAGATCAAATGAAAGTTCGAACTAAATATAAAAAAGACACGTTAAAATTTTAGTTGATTCCACATAAAATACATGTTATTTGACGTAGGTAAATCTCACGTGTTAAGTAACTCAAAACCTCTACATAACCCAACCGGTTCTTTAAACAAGTCCAAGAGGTATTCGACAATACCTTTTTGGGTTTACCCGTAAAACCGGTTGGGTTATATTTCGTCGCTTGTAAAAGTAGTGGAGGTTTTCTAAGGAACGGTGTAAAATGTTACGTAGGAAGGGCAGGTGTTATAGTCCGTTGGTGTCTAGGAGAAAGACAGTGACATCCGACTTAAACGGAAAAGATCTTAAAGTACATTTACACTACAACGTCATACATAAGAAAGACACACCATAGAAAGTAAGATGCATCAATGGAACCTCAAGTAGATAAAACGTATTTAGTATTCAAGAAAAGACTTTACGACAGATAATAAGGTAATATACCTATACGAAACAAAATACAGAAGTGGACAACTACCTGTGACCACAACCAACGTCAAAACACGATGACACATATTTCAGCGATACTTACAAGTACGTGTTAAGAAACACACTTGTATACAAAAGGAAAGAGACATCATTTATTGATCCTTACCTTATAGGACCAGTATACCAACAACACCAAAATCGAAAAGTTCTTTATGTGTAAAAAAGTTTAATTTACGAACTACACGTAAGAGTAGCCGTAACAAACTCTCACAGTACACGAACTTTTGAAACAGTTTTGACCATTCCGAGTGATTTAGTGTTACTCTATGTTGACACGTCGACAATCTTACCGATCTAAAAAAAAATTGTCGGTAAGATTATCAACACATCACCATAGAGTAACACTAAATTAACGTAAAAGGACTCCTTATTTCTCAAATTCGTAGAAACATACATGACCAAAGGTAAGACTCTAAACAAAACAACTCCATAAAGAAATTCATTGAACGGTTAAAAAATTGACTCAAAAAACACAGGAAAAATATACTAACATTCCTCAGAAGTATATAATACCTATGTTCGGGAAAGAGTCTATATACAAACTGTCAAAGAGGGTAACATACCGAACAGAACAGAATCACTATAGAAATCTTCTAAAAAAATAGACATATTTCAGTTTAAATATATAGAAAAATAAAATGACAAGTACGTAAATTAAGGGACAGATTCTATAAACGGATGAGGTTACAGTGTTTCTGTATAAAGGACAAAAGACAATCTTCCGATTGTCAAAATCATAAATGTGAACCAAGATCCTAGGTAAAACTCAATTACACATATATGTCGTACTTGATTCCCAGACACGAGTAAAGGAGATCGTATACCGAGAGGTCAACAAGGTGGTGGTAATCATCTCTTCTGAAAAGGAGACCGTTGTAATACTTTTTAGTCAACACATGTAAAGACTTGAGACACGACGTAACTAGATATCTGGATAGGAAATCGGTTATTACGTGGCAGAACCAATGATCAATATTTGGAACTTTTGTCCGTCGTATGCAGGAAGTCAAGGTAGAATGAAATTATAGCGAACCGCTAAACTCTAATAAACCCGAAGGTATAGTTAAAATTTTAGTGGAACAGTTAAAGATGGTTTTTTTTGATTTTCGAAGACCCTAACATTCATCATAAAGTAAATTGGATATGTATTAGACTCCCATATACCGTAGAAATGTTATAACTCAGAACGTTGTGTGTTTACACTATACAAGGAGGTAAACAATTCCAAAAGAAATTAAAGGAAAACGTTAAAATACAACAAAAGTAACTTCTCTAGAAAGTGCGGAAAAAGATTTGAGTAATAATTCATCAAATCTCAAAGAACATGACAACGTACCTTCACAAAAATTTAAAATAAAAGGTTAACAAACAACGGATATATACATTTATGTTAATTGCAAGAATACAATTTGAAAGTAGTAAGTTCGTAAATAAGATTATCAACAAAACCTTATAAAATACTAAGAAAAAGATTTGTCAGTACAGTAGACGTTTTTTATAACGTAGTAAAAAAGGAAATATTAGACACAAAAATAAAGAAAAAGAACGGTATAACTTTACCGATTCTTGTTTCTACGCAGACATAAAATAAAAATCGACAAACTGATATTCCTATCCGAAAAAAGAGAGTATAAATAACACAAGGAAGTTGAAATACCTAAACGATCAAGTATATAATATAATTTAAACCATGTAAAGTTGGTAATAATGAAAGTAAAAGATTTCAATAATACAAGAGAGAGATGGAAGACACTGAGATATAAATCTTGAAAACCATAACACGGAACCTAGGGAATTTGTGAAAACGAAAAAAAAAAAAAGTTAAAAAGCACAGAGAGAAGAAGTCAATCTCTTAAAGATAATTAGACAAAAATTCTGGTTACTAAGAAAGGAGACAATAAAGGTAAGACAAGTCGGGTAGGTTACCAAAAAAAAAAAATTAATGCGTAGATCAAAAAACGAAGATGTTTGGAAGTAAACGACATACATATTAAAAGGACGAGTATTAAAAATATAAAAGATAAGTGATATTAATAGAAGAAAAAATAGGGTAACTCGTGTTAATATCATCAATAGAATTCCAAGAACAAGTAGACCTAGTGGAATCCAACCGGAAGTGACTAACGGAAAAGGGAACCCTTACCTATTTTAAAAGGACCCAGTGGTATACAATTTATTAAAACCTAAATTAAGATCTTTAACACTTAAATAATATACTTTTAAGAACCTAAGACAAAGCGGTTTCTTAAACCTACAACAAAACGTCCGTCACTTGAACTAGTCTGACGTTGACAAAACGGACACCACTCGTTGACGAATTTAGAGTCAATAATGATAATAAAGAAAGAGGTCGACTCGACTAACCTCAGACGGAATAGGTATGGTACCAAGTCACCGTCAACCCTTACACCCGTCTCTATCGTGTGCCTAATGTTCTGGGAAGAGATCCAGAGAGGAAAATAAAACCTAGAGCGAGAATGAGGAACCATCGTAACTGACTAAGCGACTCAGGAGTCAGGTCATTTTGTCGTCGGAACCAGGACCACAAAGACAACCGGACTCGGTGTGACTTTGACACTATATGGGAGTCCTGGTTCAGACTTTGTACCTTTCCAATGGGTGCGACGGATGACAGAGATTCAAAGTTGAGGAAGGATTTCGCATGTACGAAAATAAACAAAAGGTCTTGGGAGACGATCACCAAAACAAAAGAAAACGACCAAAAGAAAAACAAACAAAAAAACAGGTTTTAAATAACAACAATAGACGTTCTCCCAACCGGACGATAAATTATTATGGAATAAGAGAATACGGTAGTCCTCTTAGAGATGATATAAGTTACTAATAGTAAAATACTATATCTTAAATACAAAGAAACGGGGGGAAAGAGTTTTAATTACAAACTGTGTTTATAAAATATATTATAGAATAGTAGTTGTGGAAAAATTATAAGGTCTTATTAATTAATGAGGGGGAGGTCGACCTGTACATTATTTTACTAAAAAGTGAAAAGATATAAATATTTATCGTAAAGTCACTCGTATTACGACATATTTCGGAGAGGATAGAAATCCCACTAAAGGAATCCCACTTAAGGGTCTTCACCCAGTTTTCCCAACCTGTAAAAAATTCCGACAAAAAATATAACGGTTTAACGAAGGGTTTTCCCAACATGTTTAAACGTGACGAACGTTGTTAAATCCTTTTACTAGTAAAGTATTTTGGGAACGGTCGTGACCTATAATAATTTGGTTCTTTATTGTAAAGATAAAGTTCTCTACTTTTTAATATTGGTTCTTAAATACTTGTGTACATGTGCATTATAAAATTACAGTCTCCTATCTAAAAAGACCAAGATACCGTCTCTACGATTTTATTTTATCTACATAATGTCTCTCCTTCTGAGACTTTTTACTTTGAGACTCGTTTATTAGTGTCTCTCAATGTTACTTCCGTCTTAAACCCTTCGTATCTTCTCCTTTGACATACACGTCCTTTGATCGTCTACCTTTTTTCAGGTACTTACCCATTGTCAAATCGGGTTTGAATATTTTTATGAGGGTCTTTCCTACTCTGAAGTTTAAACAGTCACGTACCACCCGTTTAAACTTTCTTTTGTTCGTCTTTATTTTGTTCGAAAATTTTAACAAAAACCTTGTTATTCCTGTTCTTTTACTAACAGAGTAACCTACTTCGTTGACTTTGGAATAATGGTCTACTTCCACCTTTTGATTTAAGTAAGACTTAGACAGTCTGTACAGTGAATATAACTCTTTTTTTTAGACTCTTGACACTTCCCTCTTATTTCTATAAAGTTTTCCTCACTCCAAGATGGCGTTCCCCTCCATGATCCAACATAAAACCTCACGTAAGGAGTTCAAGTCAGAGGTTTAATTCCTTTAATGAAAAGGTCTCGATTTTATTATACCTCTATATAAAAGTCTTATTGTCAATGAATAAGAGAAATTCCTTAGTTCCATCCGCCTCTTTGAACGTCTTAAGACCTTCCTGTATAAGACTAAAGTTTATCCACTACTTCGTACAAACCTTGAACTGAAACTAAGAGTTCCCGTTATTCTTGTCAACCAGTCTAAATATATTACTCAACACCCCAGTCTTCAACCCTCACGATCCTCAGGAGAACCCAAGTGACTCTTACTTAGTACGGTCCACTTAACGTCAAGATGAAACCTATCTAAACAACGTGTTTGTCTAGTTCCTCTATGATAATGTATCTATAGATTTACAGTCGTTCTATAAACTGTCTCGAAGAGTATCCACCTAATGAAAAATGTATGAGTGGACCTATAAGGTAGAATTCGCGTCCAAGATACTACTGTCCCTTATAAAAACAAAGTGGGAGAGACACACGGGTGAAGGACCATATACTATTCGAGAGTTATCTATAAATGACTTCAATCACTTCAATTCAACGAGTCAGCACAGGCTGAGAAACGTCGGGTTACCTGACATCGGGTGGTCCGAGGAGACAGGTGCCTAAGAGGTCCGTTTTTAGGACCTCACCCAACGGTAAAGGAAGAGGTCCGCTAGAAGGGCTGGGTCCCTAGCTTGGGTCCAGAGGGCGTAACGTCCGTCCGCGAAATTGGAGACTCGGTCAAATGACTTACTCGTTATAAAGACACAACCAAGCATTTTCTCCTTTAACATCACACAAGTTATCATATCAGTCAAATGAGTCAGTATACAAATGTTTTTCAAAAGTAATTTCCTAATTACAGTTAAACATCTCTCAAGACATCGGTACTCGAGAGTTCAAGATAAAAGACAGATCAAGAGTAACTGTAACTGCAGGAACGGAATTTATTCGTTTTCGGACCGAACCTTGGGTCCCTTATCGTTCCTGGTGACAATCTGAACGGTTAGGTAGAGAACAGACATAACCGACTTACCTGAACGGTTTCTGTTTATTAGGGACATGTGGAGTGCAAGGATTATAAACTTTACTTCTATAGTTGTAGTTGAAGTAATATGAGAATTTACATGGTATACTAAAATTGAATATACTTGCAGATCAGACATTGAACTGTACGACATCTGTGAGTCATTGAGAAGTCAGAAGAAGAATGGAGGACTAGGAACAGTATCAATACCTTATCAGTTTTGTACTCTAGTGTCTAAATCCTGGTTTTTATAGACTCAGTGATCTTCTTTTCCCGGTTTTATATGTCTGTGTTAAACTATTATACCTCACAAGAAATGAAACCAAAATCTTTTTATTTTAAACGTTTATGTACTACCCTTTATGGTCTAAACAAACGTCACGTACACTTGTTTCTTCGTTCCCGTATAACTCATGTCCAGTCGACGGTTATTTCACCTTCGTCGGGACCCGACGTAATAATCTTTAGAGGACAAGTCTGTTCCCCTCCATTATCAGGTAAAAACGAACCACATCCAGTCTTGTGTAGACCTAATAGTACGGATCAAGACCTGTGTCTTCGAGTTTTTCCTCAACTCGTGTGACCTGATACAACTTTTCTTAGACTGTTTTACTTAAACTTTAAACCCTACGTGTAGTTTTAGTCATTCTAACCTTTTGTTACTACATTATGAGTCACAATATCTTCATCACTTTATTAACGAGGATATATGTCGACTAGTCCCACTTCAACCATATTGGAAAGACCTCTTGTAGAACCGTTATACCTAGTTTTTTGGAAATCGATACAGTTACGGGAAACTGGGTGGTTGGCTAAGTAGAGAAATTAGAGTTCTTTTAAGATATGTACCAACGAATCTCTACACATCTTCCCAAATAGAAATCCTCACGTACTACGTTATAATATCACTTTTTAACCTTTATTATATTTTAAATTTGTTGTCTTAACTAATTTTATATTATGTAACTATCTCATCTTATATATACTCCGTAATTTACTATAACCCCAGTTACAAATTACTGTACCCCATTACACTAGACAAAATAAATGGAAATAAAATTAAGGTGTTCGTTAAAGTTAAATAATTCTTTTTTCCATTTGTTTTTCTTTTAGAGTCATAAGTCTCTTTTAGAGACAATTGGGAAACCGGTAATATCCGTACATATATACATATCTACTAATATAACTTATGTATATTTAGATCCACGTCTATCTCTATTGCCCTGAAGGGACCACCGAGTCACCATTTCTTAGACGGACGTTACGTCCTCGCCGTCATCTGCGTCTCAGCTAGGAGCCCAGACCTTCTAGCGGACTTCCTCCCGTATCGTTGGGTGAGGGCATAAGAACGGACCTTTTAGGGTACTTGTCTCCTCGGACCGTCCGATGTCAGGTATCTCAGTGTCTCAGCCTGTGTTGACTTCGTTGACTCGCACGATGTGTGTGTGTGTGTGTGTGTGTGTGTCTATTTCTAGACACGTATATGTGTGTGTAAACTATATATATTAAATACTTTATCGTTTTTACGGTTCGTATATTGACCTAGGGTTATATATAAAAACTGTAGTCACTTATTTAGTTATATACGAATCTATAAAACTTGTTTTGAGTGTTCTACATAAGTACATTGTTCTGTTATTTTAGGTCAACATTTTCGTATACGTATTCTTTCCATTTTTTGGATCTTCATCCTTTCTAGTTGCCCATCACTTATAAATTGAACCAATAATAAAGAGGAAACACGAAAAAATGAAAAATAAAGATTAAAAGATATTATTTACACGTAACTTAGACATTAGACTTTTTAGTATTAAAAACACTTTACAGAGAGTATCTCTTACTTCCACAATCATCCTTATAAAACGAACCCACCTTTCTAATATTTACCCGTGTACTAGTTAGAACGTCGTCGACTTTTCGGTAACATACCCTAGTACCTCGTCGGACTCGGACACTAACGTTTCGTGACCTGTCTTAGATCTCCCGTTTAATACCCCTTAACGTAAGAACCGGTCGGAATGTTTGGGTTTAGACGAGAAAATAGGACAACATGGAAAACCAGGGCGGTGACATAAATCAGAAACGGTAAATACTCGAAAAACTGGAACTCTTTCAGTAGGCGTCACAGAAATTGAGTTAGAGAAATGGAAAGTGTACCCCTATTGTCATGAAGTAGGTCAATAACACTCTCAGTTTACTTAATGATAGACACCCTTCTTTCATTCCCCAACCATACATCATAAATGATCCACCATTACTTACCGTGGGGTGAGGTCATGAGAACGGACCTTTTAGGGTACCCGTCTCCTCGGACGATCCGACGTCAGGTACCCCAGCGATTCTCAGTCTGTGCTGACTCGCTGAAGTGAAAGTAAAAAGTGAAAGTACGTAACCTCTTCCTTTGTCGTTGGGTGAGGTCGTAAGAACGGACCTCTTAGGGTCCCTGCCTCCTCGGACCATCCGACGGCAGATACTCCAGCGTGTCTCAGCCTGTGCTGACTTCGTTAAATCGTCGTCGTCGTCGTTACGAAAAATTTATAGAATGTCAAACAATCATTACCCTGTCGAAATCTTGAACCTAGAGACCCTGTGGGTCAAGTAGAAAGGTAACGGGTCCCAACGGTATACCCCTGTCTAACTTTCCTCATACCTATAAAAAGAACCCGATCTGTTCCCTTCACGAGACCAATGGATGACGACGTATTATATGGGTTTAACTCAAGGAATTCTGTTGTGCTAGAATAATACCAGTATCTTAGTTTTTAAATATTTGTTTCTCTTCTATCAGAGTCGAAGTGTTAATAGTTCGACTTTTATGAGTTTGTGAACACCCACTGAGTCTACCGACCTCCGATCTTAGTTCATCTTCGGAGAGAGTGTAAAAAGGTGGACCTGATTCTGTGAAGTTCTACAGAACTTTCGACCTGAGTCGACACTGGTAACTGACTTCGTGAATTTTAACCGGAGAGGAACACCGGGTCTGAATAGTGTTACGCCCCCGTCCAAAAGTTTCTCCCTCATTCATAGATCTCTTAGTCACATAGTTCTCTCGGTCCGTCTTTGACAGAACGGAAAATAATAGGTCAGGATCTTCAAAAACGTCTCAGTTCAGAGAAATAATTTTTGTGTATTGATTCCGTCGGATGTAAGTTCTCTCTCTGTAATCGGAGACGGAAACTATCCCCTCTCCGTCTGCAGTGTAAAAGTTTCTCTTACACCTACCGCTCTAAAACAATACCTATTGAAACCTTGTAGGTCGGGGCGGGAGGGGATGGGGGTGGGGGTCCCTTGTCACCCTATAAGGTCTCTGTTTCGATATGAAAGTACCATTCGACTCAATTCGAATTAATCTTTCGAAGAGGAGGCTTCCGTCAAGAAATTCGGTTTTAGACCCCTATCTAACTCTAAATAGGAAAGAACCTATCACCTTATTAGCGATCCAGATCTACCAGTATATTGTGATTTCCAGTTTACTCCTTATCGAATTCGACTTCGTTATTTCTGTTAGATAAAAATTCTATTTACATTGAAAATAATGTACAGAAAAAAAAAAAAACGTTACTGATTCGTAATCTACAAGTAACCTCCCTTTAATATTTTACGTCTATTCGTTATTATTCTTTTTTTAAAAAATTTATGAGGTTTAAAATGATGGGTCCCTTATCGGTGGTCTCGTGGAATTACATAAAGAAAGTCATAGAATCGTACACACATATACACGTATATATACGTATATAAATGTATAAAATACACATACACATAAAATTTTGTCTTATCCTAGTAAAACGTGAATCTCAAAACGGCATACGAAAAAATTTGAACCAAGTATTGGGATCTAGTACTCGTAGAGTCTTAATGAAATTGAAAGGAGAAGAAATAAAAAATTTAATTTTAGATAAATAAAAAATAATGTGTGTGAGTCACCTTAAGTCTGATTTTTAGTCATTCACATATTTACATGTGTTCATTTTAAGGAGAAACATAACAGACAGACTACCGAGTCTGTCATTTCTTGCACGGACGTTAAGTCCTCTGGGTCCAAGTTAGGGATCCAGTCCCTCTAGGGGACCTCTTCCCTTACCCTTGGGTGAGGTTATAAGAACGTACCTCTAAAGGTGTTTGTCTCCTCGGACCCCCGATGTCAGGTACCCCAGTGTTTCTCAACCTGTACTGACTCATTGATTGTGAATTTTAAACTAAATAACAGGTATATAGAAAGGTGGGTTGTTATATAGTACTTCTCCAAACGTACAGTTATTTATCTCCAAATATAGTGACATAAATTACTAGAGTACTTTCAGACACAATCTTTATACGGTGGTAAAAATTTATCAGGGGATATTTACCCGAAGATTCAATATGTGTGTGTGTATATATATATATAAAAAAAAAAAAAATTAAAAAAGGACTCCCCGAAGGGACCATCGAGTCGACCATTTCTTAAACGGACGTTACGTCCTCTGGACCTAAATTAGGGACCCAACCCTTCTGGGGGACCTCCTCCCGTACCGTTGGGTGAGGTCAGAAGAACGGACCCCTTAGGGGTACCTGTCTCCTCGGACCACCCGATGTCAGGTATCCAAACGTTTTTCAGTCTGTGCTGACTCACCGATTCGTGTCGTTCGTGTAAAAAGACTTTAATATTCATTAGTACAAATTAAAAGGAAATGGTATATCTATAAAAATCGATATTTATAGTTAAAATTTTTAAGGTCGTACTCCCCGAAGGGACCGCCGAGTCACCATTTCTTAGGTGGACGGTCACGCCCTCTGTACTCAATATAGGGACCAGGCTCCTCTAGGATGTGCGGCACTATGTTGAGTCGGGTACGTGCGGTCGACGACTCCGACACGAGTTCTCAGACTCGAGACGTCCTCTTCGGCGACACTATTCAGGTCCGTGACGTCGAGCTCCCCTCGGGGGTGGTCGGAGTTCGTCTCTTGTTCGGGCGTGTCGTTACTTCTGGGTCGTGTCGGTCTACTTATTCATTTTAAAAATTTTTCAAGTCGGACTCAGGGCTAGTACGATGTCTTAGAAGACACACCCAGTCTATTTGGACCCAAGTTTACGTCCAGGACGGTGAAGGACCGACACACTTATGTCTGCTCCTCACGGCAGAGAGGCTCTGAGACAAAAGTGGAACCTCCTGATCCTCACACACATCAGTGGAGACTCACTTCACGGACCGTGACACGGACCGGACATCACCACGGACTACTGTCCATCGTCAACACCAGTCTCGTAGAGGCGCTTGCAGACACCAAATCCGGACCTCGAGTCTCGTCAACACTCGACACACCAAATCCCCCGTGTCCTTCAAATCGATGAAAACAGGAGAAGGGTGCTGACCGTGGTAAACATAAGGAACCTGTCAACCCCCAGTCTACCCAAAACGTAAAGGTTCGATGTATAAAAAGATAGATCGTGTCAAGACCCGTTAGATTTTTACGTTATAGCGACAGTGGTCGAGCTCCTTCTGTGCCTCAGACTTATTAAATTGTACAGTGGTGGTAGGTAGTACTATGGTTCTCGCGCCCTCTATCTCATACCTCCCCACCCGGATGGTCCCCGACCGTCTCGTCCAAACACCTGTCCCGTCGGGTCACTCTCTTTCGTCTAAACGTCACTCAATTAAGAGTCCGGGCCCTTTCTGACAAGTACGATTGTTGACGAGGTCGGAAAAGGTATTAAACCGAAAGTTCAACAAGTCTACGGGACCAAACAAGGTCTCCTTTGGACCTCAGTCCAGAGAGAAACGGTGGTTTATAGATACAGTAAAATCTTTCTTCGGAGATTTTTGAAGACTTACAGAGTCAAATAAACAGTCGTTTAAACTCTATTAAGGGTGCGTCTCTCGAGTCGTAGTACGAACCTTATAAACTTAACGAAGGAATAGGTTTTCCTTTACAGTTCTTCAACCTTCAAAACAGGCAAAATAAGTAACGAAAAGGAGGGAGTCACGAGTCTTGTCACAAACGATGTCTCACCCGTGAATCATTCACACCTCACTTACTTATGTGTTTACCCACAACACCAATAAACTCCACTGGTGACCCAGTTCCTGTCTGACTGTCTAGTGTGGGACATTGGAGTTTGAGACCCAGGTCCTGAGTTCCACGGGCTCGGACGGAGAAAAGAACGCCGAGACACTGTAGAGGTCACCGTGGTCACCAATTCCTGGGTGGACGGTAACCTACTCTGTATTCTCTGCCCCCAAACTAGGGACCCAACCCTTCTAGACCTCCTCCCGTACCGTTGGGCGAAGTCATAAGAACGGACCTCTTACGGTACCTGTCTCCTCGGACCGCCCGACGTCAGGTGTGCCAGTGTCTCTCAGTCTGCGCTGACTCACCACTCGTGACCCCACAGAGGTGAGACGCGAGTGTCAAGGGGTAGGGTACCAAAATAGTGCTCAGTACACTACAATGTCTCTTTTGTCGCCCATACAGAGAGAGAGGAAGAGAAAAAAAAAAATTGTAAAATAAATAACTCCATTTTAAGTACATTGTATTTTAATTACTAATTGATAAATTTCCACACATTAAGTACCGGTAAATTATGTAAGGGTCCCAACCCGTTGACAGTGGAGACAAATCAAGACTCCGTAAACGTTATATAGTTTTCCTTCGGGGCGTGAGTAACCGCTATCGAGGGACAGGGAGAGAAGAGGGACGGGTCGGGACCGGTAGTGACAAAAGAGAGAGATGCACAAATGAATAAAGTCTACAAAACAGATCGGAAAAATACAGACCAAAGAAAGTGAACCGTTTTGCAAAACGATTCAATGTTTTACAATTGTGCTCCAGGTGGGTACACTGTACAGCTGTAAGGAAACACACCGAGCTATCAACATACTTATATGACATAAACAAATAGACAGGTAGTCGACTACCTATAAACCCAACAAAGGTGACATCCGATACCATTCACCACGACGATACTTATAAGTACATGGTCACAAATAAACTTACGGGAGAGGTCGAGAAAGTCTATACGGACCCCGTCTCAAGACCTAGTACACCATCAGACCATACAAATTACAGAACTCCCCGATTGCCTATTTGACAAAGGGTGTCAAAAACGTGGTAACACGTAAGGGTGATCGTTAGACAAGTCCAAGATTAAAGAGATATAGGAAAAGGTCGTGGGCAATAAAAGAGTAATTAAGTTGACACCGGCCGAATCACGTACATTTCACCATAGACGGAGTGACACGGAAACCAGACGTAAGGGGACTACTGATTCCCTACAAAAAGAACAAAGCCGACACGGCCCAGAACCGACGACACGGTTCCGAAAGACATTCGCCTCTCACCCCCGACGGGGGATCAATGCGACGCACCCGGAGAGCAAAGCCACCGAAGAGAGTGACGCTCGTACCCGAGACCCCACGAGCCCCAATCATCGACACGCGTGACCGAATTAACGGGGCCCCGTACATCTTAGAAGAACCTGGTCACAAACTTGAGTACAGGGGACGTAACTGTCCACCTAAGAGTTGGTGACCTAGTGGTTTCTCCGACTTAGTCTGTCTTCGGTCCAAGTCTCGAACAGTAAACGTACTAGAATCTATTCGTCAAGACTCCAAGATTTCCGACCAAACAATCAGCGAGTCAGTACAGGCTGAGAAACTCTGGGGTACCTGACATCGAGTGGTCCGAGGAGACAGGTACCCTAAGAGGTCCGTTCTTATGACCTCACCCAACGGCAAAAGAAGAGGTCCCCTAGAAGGACTGGGTCCCTAGCTTGGACCCAGAGGACGTGACGTCCGTCTAAGAAATGGCAGACTCCAACGGGGAGCTATTTTACCTAGGAATGGAAAGTCTACGACACACTTCACACCTACCCAATAAAATATCTTCCACGGTCCCGTCACGAATAGGACGGTGCCATCCACGAAACTGCCAGAAGAAGTACGAGGTAGGGCCCGGTGAGTCCTGGTCCTTCTGGTCCCCGGACTCCCTGTTCCGCCTCCTTGACGACAGAGGAGAGGAAGGGAGAGTGGTCGGAGACTGGCTAGAGTGAAAGAGGGTCGGGGATTTATCTTTATGAACGTGTCGGGACATATTAATTACCGACGTGAAACCAAGTGACATAGTGGTTAAAGTATAATTTTACGATCGTCTCCCCCGGGAAAAGCTAGGCAGACTTAGTAGAGGTTCCGACAGACATTAACCGGGCACCGGGGAACGTCGAAGAGACCTGTGAACCTCCGATATACGGAACCCACCGACGGTGGAAGAATGTTACAGTGTCTTCCGTCCCTCAGTCGGGAGGGTGGGTCCCCACAGAGGTAAAGCAGAGGACTCGAGTCCGGTCGTGACTTAATTACTCACACGGGAATGAGCACGAAGAAACCAGAAACATGATTGACAAATGTGTGTCGGCTAGTAAAAGGAGTATTACTGGCACCCTCGACTCTCAAGGACAGGGTAAAAAAATCTCTTCTTATGTCTCTCCAAACCACCGAAGGCGTTCGGAGGGGAGGGTCGAGTAGTGACCTCACATCTCAATCTTGAGTATAGACTGAGGTCACTTGATTACAGAAACATGTCTGTACGCACCGGAGAGCACTGAGCATCTAATTTGGTTAGATCTTTGCATGAACGGAAAGTCACGGACTCCCATCTCTGTTACCGACAACAGAAAATTACCCTAGACTCGGTGTGGTAAAGAGTAAGTTCAGAGTAATTTTCTTTTTTTTTTTTTTTGCTACTTCGTGGAATCACCCCGGTTACCGAATAAGTATAGAGGTCTAAGTCCGGGAATTAATATGAGACCTTATTCACAGTAAATTCACGGGGTCCTACACGACAGACTATACTACCCACGAACTTTACACCGAGCAGACCAACTCTACACGACACTCGTATGTGACCTAAAACTTGTGAACCCTTTCAATATATTTTTTAAAGTTCTTGTGACCTCAACCGTAGGTAAGGGAAGAGGGTCCCTAGAAGGACTGGGTCCGTAGCTTGAGACCAGATGGACGTAACGGCCGATTAAGAAATGGTAAACTCGGTAGTCCCTTCGGGTCTTCTTCGTTCACACACACCGAGTCTACGAGTCAGTGCAGGTAGAGAAACGTTGGAGTACCTGACATCGGGCGGTCCGAGGAGACAGGTACCCTAAGAGGTCCGTTCCTATAACCTCAGCCCACGATAAAGGAGGAGGTCCCCTAGAAGGGTTGGGTCCCTAGCTTGGACACAGAGAATACAGAGGACGTAACCGTCCACCTAAGAAATGGTCATCGTGGCAGATCCTTCGGGTCACTATTAAAATACCTTTATTCTTCAATTCTACTATAAAACTTATATAACCAGTTGAGTTTATATAAGACTTTTAATTAAAATAGACCAAAAAAAAAAAAATGAAAAAAGTACACCGATTATCTTGTAAAATTCAACGTACACACCGAGCACAAGATAAACCGCTCCTCCGTCCAACTACCTCTCCGTCCGAGAGAACCTCAGTCGAGGATAAGACTTGTACCATGGAACTATGGATGTCCTCCCCCCACTCCCAGTCCCCACACCCTTGTCTCGCCCCAGGGCCTCTTCGGTCCTCGTACCAGAGTCTCAGACACCTGCACACCTTACTCCCTTTACATCCTAGCTGTACTCGGAGTGGCCTCAAGGACGGGTATCATGTCTACGACTCCCAGGTGTGTCCTCGACATTTTGCTCACTTTACACGAGCCTACGACCCCCGTTCACTGTCGGGACGAGTAGGAGTCTCCAGTCTAGCGGTTCAAAACGAAGGAGACACGTGTGGGGGGGGTGTGTGTGTGTGGGGTGTGTACGTGTGTGTGTGTGGACGTATATGGTGTGTGTGAATGTGTATGGGTGTGAGTGTACGTGTGTGAGTGTACGTGTGTGAGTGTACGTGTGTGAGTGTACACGTCGTGTGTGTACATGTGTGAGTATGCGTACGTGTGAGGTGTGTGTGTGAATACGTGGATGGCGTGTGTGGTGTGTGTGTATGTGGTGTGTGTGTGTACGTGTCGTGTGAGTGTACGTGTACGTGTGTACGTGTCGTGTGTTTACATGTGTGTGTCCGTACGTGTGAGGTGTGTGTGTGCGCGTATGACGTGTGTGGTGTGTGTGTACGTGTGTGTATGTATGGTGTGTGTACGTGTGTGTGCGTGTCGTGTGTGTACATGCGTGAGTGTACGTATGTGTGAGGTGTGTGCACGTGCGTATGGCGTGTGTGGTGTGTGTACGTGTGTATGTACGTGTGTGGTGTGTGTGAGTGTACGTGTGTGGTGTGTGTGTACGTGTGTGGTGTGTGTACGTGTGGTGTGTACGTGTGAGCACGTGTGTGTACGTACGGTGTGTACATGTGTGCACACGTTGTTTGTGTACATGTGTGTATGTATACGTGTGTGTACACGTGTGTGTGTGTACGTGTGTGGTGTGTGTATACGTGTGTGAGTGTGTATGAAGGGGTGTAATCCAATCGGCACTCCGTCCGAAACGTCCGTCTGGAGTAAAGAAAGGTCGAGGGAGTGAGTCGTGGAGAGTAGTGGAGAGACTCCTTACCGAATAAGTAGACGTTTTGTTCCAAGTATTACGAAAGGAATGTTCCTACTGACACCTGTAATTTACTTCAGAAATGAGTATAAAATAACATGTAGTCGGATCCCTGGTCCCCTTCTCTACCGTCGGTGGTCGACCTAAACTTAACACCCAGACGTTGAAGGGTCGACACACTGGGACCCGTCTAATGATTTAAAGGAGGACGGAAGTAAAGAAGTAGGCAATTTTACCCTTCCTTTCATAAGTGGATGAAGGACGACGACAACGACGACGACGACGACGACGACGATTCAGCGAAGTCAGTACAGGCTGAGACACGCTGGGGTATCTACCGTCGGGTGGTCCGAGACGGCGGGGACCCTAAGAGGTCCGTTCTTGTGACCGCACCCAACGGTAAAGGGAGAGGTTACGTACTTTCACTTTCACTTCAGCGAGTCAGTACAGAATGAGAAGCGCTGGGGTACCTGATGTCGGATGGTCCGAGGAGGTAGGTACCCTAAAAGGTCCGCTCTCATGACCTCACCCCACGGTAACAGAAGAGACTGGATGAAGGATCCCAATAACGTTTCTAATTTGTTCCGTTACGTTCGGTTCCCAAACCTTGACACGGGCCGTCTCTCGGTTGCGATACCTTCCCAATCGAAAATAATATTATCACAGGATAGCGGACCACTGACAGGGTCGGAGGTGAAGGGTGACGGGGGTAGTGTCGATCTGACAGGGTCATGCTCTCTGAGGACAGACTTCGGACAGACGGGGTAAGTGGTATTGTACGGCAACAAACCCTTTCCTCCCTTCTATTCTTTCTCCTCTTCTCTCTTTCCCTCTCTCCCAAATCGACCCTACGAATTTTGATGACGTCACCGCAATTTCCCGTGCCCCATCTGAGGACTGTCCGTTTAGGGAGGGAAAAAGAGACGACGGGCCTGTGTCGTCCTTCGTACTGTCTACGAAGGACAGGTATTCCGTCGATAAAGTAGAGTACGGGAGTAAAAGGGGAACCGGTTTGTAATACACACCCACTTGGTTTCTGGGGGAGAGAGAGAGGGATGAAGGTCGAGAGACGGAGGGAGGGAGGGAAGGAGGAAGGAAGGAAGAAGGGAAAAGATATTGTCATTTTATAAAATTACCGTTAAAATTTTCGGATGACCGGAGGCTCTGGAGACAAGAAGGTGACGAAGGTCTTAGAGGTACCCCGCAGACGGTTGAGGTAAAGTTTATTCTCGGGAATGCACCCCCTTAACGTTCACCAGCTGAGACCGTAGGGGTCGACAGAAGTCCAGGTCGAGAATTAACGACCCTTAACCCCCCTAAACACGATTCCCCGTCCCCGTTTCGGGGAAGTCGGGCAGCACCGACTTCTACGCACCCCTGTCACTAGTCTACAACAACAGGGAAGGAAAGGAGGCACGTAACGTTGTGTGACGGAGGTCCTTCCTCGTCCTGTGCATAAGAAAAAACAAGGGTAAAATGTCTCACAATGTGACTCTCCGCTACGCTGCCACCAATTTTGGAACTCGAACAGGTAGCCAGTATGGACACAGGGTTCAGACTGAAGCGAGGGACAAGTGTTTAGTGAAAGGAAAAGACCTGGAACCAAGGAAGTAGACGGTTCACCCACAGTACTTCGAAGGAAGGGAGGGTTCTCCCGAAACTTAAACCCCACTCTACTACCGACGTTTCGAGTAGTGTGTCGCGAACTGTGGAGCACGAATTCCCTGTCAGACACAAGGGAGAACTTGGAAGGAACTGTAGGGTCTAATTCGAGACCCTACGAGTCACGCCGTGAGTCCCCGAAGGGGACCCCCTGTGGTCGTCTGGGACGGGACAATCGTGAGACGACGCCGCGGAGAAGAAGGGCGGGTGTGAGGGGAGGGGACGGTCCCTACGAGGTCGAGAATGGGGAGGAGGGTGTAGGTCAAAGACGAGGACTTCGGGTAGGTAGGAACGTCGGGACGGGATTTAGACGGGGGACGGGTATTTCGGAAGGGTCCAAGGGGCACAACCCTACTTAACGAGAGAGGACATAAGGGTCGTAGAGTGAGACACCCTTTGTACCGGTACTTAATCCAATTTCCGAGGAATCCTAGGGTAAGTAGGGGTACTGAGCGAATACTAGGGGACCGACCGTTCCTGGCCCGCCATAGAGAGAGAGAAAGGGGACACAGACCGAGACCCGGACCGCATCTCATTCGTGACCTGACTTTACACACACACTTTAATTCAGTGGACCTTACGAAAAAATCTCCGTCTAGGTAGTATGTCTCGTTGTCACTCACGTGGATAGTTAATGAACCAGGGGTGGATCCTGGTCCCTCAATTGTGTAACATGGAGGAAAGTAGAAGTTTCGTTGGGGTGTTCTAATTATTGAAAAGGGGATGAAATCTTTCTTTCCTGGGTCCTGAGTCTTTTCCCTGTGTTGAGGAGTTCCAGCATGTCGGGGTTCCGACGGTTCGACACCACTCTTGGGTCCGGGCGTAGTGACGTCTCGGACTTGAGGAAGGTATTTAGTACGGTTGAGGACCCAGTGAACCCCCACCCCAACGACCAGAAACCCTACCTACCCCCTAAAGTGTTCGAAGACCTCCGGACGTCACTGACTACCTACCACGAAGAACGTGTCCCCCGTAGTCGAAACCCTCTTGGTTCCCCTGCAGGCCCAGTCTCCGTCTGCTACTTTGCGTCGACTGTAAGATGTGCCTCGTCATGGCGTCGGCAGCGGCGTCGTTTCCATTGTCTTAGGTCCTCTTCCAAGGGCTTGGTCCCAAACATCCTCCCTTTAGACCCTTCGTCGAAAACACGAAGTACTGTCTGAGATTTAGAAGAAGAAGTCGGACCAGGGCCAGGCCAATTGGGACTTGGACCACAGGCTATGGCAGATACGTGAGAGATAGAGAGAGACAGAACGGGACAAAGAGTCTCCTAAGTCTCTACCAAAACATTCAAATACGTAAAAAAAAATTAGGTAGTGTTATTTTTTAGTTTAACTTTCCTTTTAGTCTCATTCCTTTTACTAAGTTTGAGTCGAATCTACATACGTGCCATTAGGCACGGCACGACACGACACATAAGCTTCTTCCCCGACTGTCGAATTGAGCCTCTAAGAATCGTTGGTTTCATGTTTTACTTTGTACGAGTCGTCATTTTACGTGTCTCAGATTCGCCCATTTTGGTCGTAACCGGGCCCTCTAGGATAAATGGGCTATATCTTTGGCCTGCCTCAAGAGGACAACCAAGGACATTTGTCCTGAGGGACCCTGAGAGATCTGTTACAAAACACAAAAGATGTCTCTCTTAACCATAACTACGAACTTACGTATCAAAAAAAGAGCGCTACTGTGAGTTACATTCTTCTGTACTTTTACGACTCCGTCCTGGGACAATGTCCCGATTCTGGCACCGACTCCAGGTGCCGAGTCACACGATTGTACACGAGAGTGACACACACTTTACACGTCTAAAGTGACACCATTTTACAGGAGACTCCAGGTGGGTGCCGAGTGACACCATTTTATACGAGACTTTATCTCGTGTAAAGTCCGGTAGTGGACCCTTATATTAAGGAGTTAGTACTCACGAAAAATTCCTGTTGTTTCATCGTTCAAGTTCTAACGTTGGAACCTCCCTTAAATCCCACGTTCGTACATAAGGGTCGTTCACTAATTGCCGTATAGGTACTCGAACGTGGTGCGGGACCTCTCTTACCTCCAAGGGAGCACTTGTACTACCGTCGATTAGATCCATACACCGGTAGATATGAGGACTCAGGGGGTTTAACGTAATTTCCTAAGGCAGGTACGTACTACCCGTCAGTTTCCCGTGTCTAGTACAACCAAGAGACCCACGGAACTCGGAACCCGTTCAATGGATGGATAGCATAGGGAGTCAAAAAAGGAGACACATTACCCGGAACCTTGACGGAGTATCTAAACCTCTACTTAAAAGAAGACAACGTAATTTTTTCATAGTACCACGGACCATACACGATTCCCTTTTATCAAGTCAAGTAAAGTCGGCGAGTCAGCACAGGCTGAGAAACGCTAGGGTACTTGACGTCATGTGGTCCGGAGGGACAGGTAGTGGTTGAGGGCCTCAGATGGGTTTGAGTGTAGGTAACTCAGTCACTACGGTGGGTTGGTACAGTAGGAGACAGCAGGGGAAGAGGAGGACGGAAGTTAGAAGGGGTCGTAGTCCCAGCCTTAAAAGTTCACTCGGTCGAAAAGTGTAGTCCACCGGTTTCATAACCTCAAAGTCGAAGTCGTAGTCAGGAAGGTTACTAGTGTGTCCTGACTAGAGGAAATCCTACCTGACCAACTTAGCGGAACGTCAGGTTCCCTGAGAGTTCTCAGAAGAGGTTGTGGTGTCAAGTTTTCATAGTTAAGAAGCCGTGAGTCGAAAGAATTGTCAGGTTGAGAGTGTAATTATGTACTGATGACCTTTTTGGTATCGGAACTGATCTACCTGGAAACAACTTTTTCATTGTAGAGACGAAAAATTATACGACAGATCCGACCAGTATTGAAAGGAAGGTTCCTCATTCTTATAAAATTAAAGTATCGACGTCAGTGGTAGACGTCACTAAAACCTCGGGTCTTTTTATTTCAGTTGGTGACAAAGGTGACAAAGGGGTAGATAAAGGGTACTGCACTACCCTGGTCTACGGTATTAGAAGCAAAAGACTTACAACTCGAAATACGGTTGAAAAAGTCAGAGGTGAAAGTGAAACTAGTTCTCCAATAAATCAAGAAGAAGTGAAAAACGGTATTCCCACCATAGTAGAAGTATAGACTCCAATAACTATAAAGAGGGTGTCAGAACTAAGGTCGAACACGAAGAAGGTCGGGTCGCATAGAACACTACATGAGACGTATCTTCAATTTATTCATCCCACTGTTATATGTCGGAACTGCATGAGGAAAAGGATAAACCTTGGTCAGACAACAAGGTACAGGTGAAGATTGACAACGAAGGACTGGACGTATGTCCAAAGAGTTCTCCGTCCAGTCCACCAGACCATAAGGGTAGAGAAAGTCTTAACAGGTGTCAAATAACACTAGGTGTGTCAGTTTCCGAAACTGTATCAGTTATTTCGTCTTTATCTACAAAAAGACGTTGAGAGAGCGAAAAAGCTACTAGGTCGCCTACAACCGTTAAACTAGAGACCAAGGAGACGGAAAAGATTTTGGTCGAACTTGTAGACCTTCAAGTGTCAAGTGGATAAAGACTTCGGACCGAACCTCTTAAAACTCGTAATGAAATGACTGGACATTCTACTCACGTTAACACATCATCAAACTCGTAATAAACCGTAACGGAAAGAAACCCTAACCTTACTTTTGACTGGAATAGGTCAGGACACCGGGGACGACTCAAAAGGTTTAAACGACTGTATAACTCACGTCGTGAAAGTATCGTAGTAGAAAATCCTAAACTTTATCGAGTTGATCTTAAGGTAGTGGAGGTGATCGAAACAAGCATCACTACGAAAGATTCCGGGTGAACTGAAGTGTAAGGTCCTACAGACCGAGATCCACTCACTAGTGTGGTATCACTGATAGACCCAGTACTCTTAAAGAAAACATATCGAGAAGACACATACGGACGGTGGAGAAGAATTAGAGAAGACGAAGACAATCCAGGTATGGCAAAGACAGGAAATAACTCGGGTAGAAACGTACTTTACAAGGGAACAATAGAGATTAAAAGAACTTCTCAAAAGATCAGAAAGGGTAAGACAACAAAAGGAGATAAAGAAACATAACTAGCGACTGGTTCCGAGAGAATACAGAGGAACCATAAGAAACATTGAGACATAAGTTTACCCATATAGAAAGGAAAAGAGGAAACGAAAAGTGAAGATAAAAAAGTGTCGATAAATAAACATTCCGGAGGAGTCTGTCGGTAAAACGAATCCGTAATAAAAAACAAACAAAATTAAGAATGACCGTATATCAACTAAATGTTACGACATAATCAAAGTCTACAAGTCGTTTTACTTAAGATATATTTATGTATATAGGTGAGAAAAAAGTCTACGATAAGGGTACACCCAGTCATGTCTCTTAATTCATCTTAAGAGACACGATAGATCATCCAAGAATAATAATCAGACACAACGTATATCATCACACATATACAGTTGGGGTTAGAGACTTAAATAGGGAGGATGATTTTTATCCTGATAGTATATTAGGTCGGACCTCTTAGGGTACTCGTCTCCTTAGACCGTCCGATGGTAGGTATCCTAGATTCTCAGTCTGTGCTGACTCCCTGATCGTTAAACACTAGGTCGGTAGGGGGACGACTCGTATATAGACCTCTTTTGATATTAGACTTTTCTATTCACATGGGGTCACAAGTATAGTCGTGATAAATGCTATCGGCACTGTACCTTCGTTTCATTTACAGACAGTCGTCTCCTCTCCTATTTCCACGCAACACACACACACACACACGTATGTGTGTGTCTACGTCACCTCACAAATCGGTACTTTCCACCCGCAATAGTTACAGGTACGTCAAGAGCGACAGCAAAAGAGATAGAGGAATGGGGACTACGGAAAGTGACTTTTCCGGGAGATTCCCCTCACAGACGGAACTGTGTCGTGGACCCCCGCATAGAGCTTGAGACGTCTGTGATCTTACTTGAATCGAGAGTGAGAAAGGTACGGACTCGGGAGACCTTAGACGACGTCACCTCTAAATCTTCGACCACTACCTACTAAGAACTGTAGAAGGGGGAGGGGGTCATACTGTCGGTCTTAATCCCGGCCCCTTCGGTTGCTCAGAAGAGGTTTTTTGCCCCGATAAATGTCGATTAACACTTCTGTAGGAAATAACTCACACAGGGAGCATTTAGTCTCAAGTTTTTCTTGTAGTTTTCGTTCGGTGTCCTGAACTCTATTTCTTATACCGGGTCCCCGAGGTATGGGAGGCTCTCTGACCCGACACAGAGGACCTACCGCTCTTACGGTCCCGACACTACGTGACGGGTGTCGGGGGGTTTGTGTGTGCATGGAAGGACGGGCCAGTCACCGCTACCACGAGGCAGGGACAGGAGGGACGACAACGACTGCCGGACGGAGACCGTGGACGAGACCAAGGTGGGGTAGGAGGAGGAGGAGGAGCAGACACAAGACCTAGACAAACGAACAACCCAAAGTAGAGAGAAGATAAAAGGAGAGGAGAAAGGAGAGGAGAAAGGAGGCAGTAGAAAGTGACGTAAGAAGAGTAAGGAGGCAGAAAAAAATTTAATTAATAAAAGTACCCTCCGATTAATGAAATGTTATAACATCACCAAAAAGGGCATGTAACAGGCAGGACCAAAAACAAGAAAAGACACAGAGGTGACAAACGGAAGAGAGATGCATAATGGAGAAGATCGGAGAGGGAAGGAAAAAGGTTGTAAAAGATCACTTCGGAAAGAGGGACGAAAGAAGGGACGGGGTGTTAGAGAGTCGATAAACAGTTCGTGGCTGGTGCACAGACTGGTACAAGATCCGGTGACTGTCTTTGGTTTGTGACAAATGTTCGGGACGGGAGTGCCTCGAGCATAATCTAGTTTTATATTTGTATAATCTACCACCCTAAAGGACCTAGTTCTCAGTCGTTGGAAATAGACATTTACCACTTCGTGGTGTGTACAACTCGAAACGTCTTGTACGTCAGCGGTAACCTTGATGTATTGCGATGGCGACGTGGAACTCTCGACGGTGTCTGTCATGTATTTCGTTACTTGCATGCACACAGGATTAGTTTGAAAGAAAGGTTTTTGCCTACGACCAGGTCTAAAGTGGTCACTGGAAGGTCAAACGACTGGGGGATGGGATTTGTAGGGGTAGTATGTTTGGACATCCTGACCAGGTCCTTCGTCCTCACGTCAGGGTGTTACAAAACACTTTCCTTAGACTAGAGTACGGCGTGCACAAGAACGACGGATTTCCTCAGTGAAACAGTTCGTCTCAAGGTGCAACCCAGAGCATTTATTGATTAGTCAGGTAGTGAACAAATCCACAAACTATCGTAACTGATTACTCCACCCAACCTACACCATCGAAGGGCGAACAGACTTAACGTGGAATTAATTCCTCTCTACCGGGATCGTCTCCTATGATCTGAGGGACAGTCCTCTACCCATCACTTCAGACGTCGGAACGGTGAACGAGTGAGTCACTGGGGAACCGGTCGTTCACGGGAGAACCCCGGAGTCAAAAGGATTCAAAACACTTTACTCTTATAAATATTGAGGACAGTAGCTCAGACTTCGAGTAAGATGACATTGGATGTAAATCCCTAGTTTGTTGGCCTGATTCGTACAAAGACCCGTTGTCCTCGACCCGAGGGTCGGGGTTCCACCGACATTGGAGGAACCCTCCCCCTACGTCGAGGGTTTCTCCTCACTGCGACTACTCCCATTCGTCCACATATTGACTTCCAGGTCTACTCTTCGCGTCTACCACGCAGGTCGGGGTCCGTGTCACGACTCGTCCTCTGTGTCGTCGTTCGACGGCGACTAAGGTCGTCGCGTTCGCGGGCCGTTCCTGGAGGGTCGGGTCAAGACGCGTCCACCGGTGCCCCGGAACCCGTTCAGAAAGAGTGAGAAGCCACGAGTCGGTCAAGATCTTTGGGTCCAATAGAGCGAGGGTTGACGTACGTGAAGCGCGATTCGGAACCACGAATCAAGGGGTCGTTTCTCTTGTCCTGCACTTACGAGGGACCAAAACGAACAAAAAACAAAATCAAAGAACCAAATTAAACTACCAGGAATTCAACTCGAAAAGACATCACTATTCTTGAGAACTTAACATTCGTTTCGAAACATACTTACACACTCAATGAAAAGGAAAAAATAAAAAACCGGCGTCTCACGCCGGACACCCTAGAAACAAGGGGCTGGTCCTTAGCTTGGACGCGGGGGACGTAAGCTTCGGGTCTCAGAATTCGGAACCTGTCAGTTCCTTCAGACTACACATTTAAAAAAAGTAAAACTAAAAGGGGACGGTTGTGTGTGTGTGTGTGTGTGTGTGTGTGTGTGTGTCAACTTAGTACAAAATTTCATTCACCTGTCCATTCCCTTTCAAGTTCGGTATAGATGTCTTTTCCTTCGGAAACCCCTGACTCCCTTCCTCTGACAAGACTTCATATTAGACTCTTACGGGTCTGTCTTGTCTCTGAGGTCCTCTACCCTTGCGTCGTCTCACTTTCGACTTGCAGTTGTCGTACCATGGACGACTCATACTCTCGTCTCCGCGTACCACGGGACCCCGACCCTTACTCTCTCTACGGTCAGTGACCTATCTCACTTCTGACACCTAAACTCTTACTACCGTCGACCCGACCCCTTTATTCGTCCCCGGTACGGGACTGGTAACCCCGTGGATAGGGTAGGAAATGGGTCGTAAAGAGTGGTGGAGTACCCCAAAGTCTTAGTCGTGAACCCCAAGTCTAGGAACGAGACGACAAGGGATCGACACACCGAATCCGACCAGTGAAAGGAAGAGGCTCGGAACCAAAGGGGACCCGTTTCCTTCTGTTCAGACCCTAACCAGGAAGACGAGAAGGAATCCGAAAAACGTCCCGGATTTCCTTCATTTCAGACGCTTCCTGTACGAATCGTCTCGTATGGATGGTGTACTAGTCACAAGTGACTTACCGTCAGTCAATTCGTGTCGTTTACTCACCGAACTCGATCCGTGTCGAGGTACCGGAAAAGGGTTACACAACCAGACGTGCAACCAGAACGAAGATCCACCCTTTTTCTTGTAAAATCCAATCTTACATCTGAACCACCCGGACCGGAGAACCCTACAACACTGTACTAAAAGAAGGAAGGGTGGGAACAGGGAACGATTTCTGTCGGAGAAAGGGACCCTGGAGACGTCCCACAGGGGAAGGTCGGACGTCAATGTGGAGATCCTGGACGACGAGCCTTTTCTCATTTGTGATTTCTGTCTCGCTAACCACAAATTAGTAGGACACTCGTAAACATCGATCTCATTGGACCCTTCTCACGATGCTTGGGTCCGACACCTCGCCTGAACCTTGTCTACCAGGACCCTAGAGCCCACGTACACCCCCACGGAACCTCTCTCTTCATTCCGAGGTCCCAGGAATAAAAACAGTTGGAGGAGCCAGGTCGACTGGATGAGAGGGATGGTTGTCCCTGGGGATGATTCCTGTCTTACTGACCTCGAATTCTGTTTCCAATATACCGTCGGGGTCTCTCCTTTCGTAGTCTCGAGAACCAACCAAATAGTCAGTAGGATCTCACACCTGGACCCGCCTCCCTCTCACCCCGTCCAATCCTGTCCCGCCTCACGGTCCCTCTTTATCGCGGGAACTCGAACACTCTTTTCACCCCTCTGTCCTTGTCTCCTCCTCTTCGGTGTGTTCTCTTATGTCACTTCGATGACCTCGGGAATCTGGAACCGGAGGTTAGGACCCACGTGGGAACAAACTAAGACTCCTGACTCGTTCCGAGACCTGGAGTTAAAGGATAGACAGTTAGTCACTCCATCTTGAACTACGGGAGACTCAAGAGTCATTGTGGTCAGTGCCACCTTTGTATCCGTGTTCCTCCCTCTTTCTCCTTTTCGGTTCGGTTCGGTACGAACTAACTGACTTACGAGAGACACGCACCGACACGAGAAACATACTTGGTAGAATATCTTAAGGTTCATTATAGTGTCCGTCCCTCACACAGACACACAAACTGAAGTAGTCCCGGAACGACGTGGTCCACCCCGGACGGGAACACCGTGCGTCCGAGAGCTCAACACCTCGTTCCTGAGACCTCGTGACCTCGAGTCATCTAAGACGCTTGCCCGAATCAGCGAGATCCCGTGTACCCTAGAATCAAGGAACTGGTCCCTGGCTTGGGTACAGGGGACACAACGTTCCTCTATTGCCAAGAATTGATGACCTGGTGGTTCCTTCAGGGTTCCCTGACAAAAAGGAAAACCGGTATGGTTTGACGACCACTTTAGAGTCAAGGGGTTGGCCCTTAGTTTGGGTACAGGGGACAGTGCCTTCACGTGTCAGGATTGGTACCCCGACGGTCTCGGCAAGGACCCTTCCCTAACAAGGATGGAGACCAAAAAGTCGATACCTTTGACCCTGAATCTCTCCAGGGAAGTGAACGCTAATGGTGGTCCCTTCCCCTCGACTACAAACCTAAATTCAAGAAGCTAGAGTCTTAGACGAGGCCAGTACATACCAAGCCTATTACACGCACGTCTCACGTGGGGTGTCACGGACCCGACCCGGAGATGATTCCTCCGCCCATCCAAGGGTGTTGACACGACCACGACGTTCGGACTAGTCTGGGGACTCTTGCAGGACCACATTTGAGACATTGGGAGGTCTCTCGTAATCGGACCCTCCTTGATCCTGGTTTTTGTCCCTACCAGCAGTCATCGAGCGTGTGACTTTTCACTGACGTCATAGGCCACCCGAAGGTCCCCATCTCCGTCGGTGGCACTCCTGGTTGGGAGGGTCCCGTGGCGGCAGTGACCCTCAGGACAATAGACTAGTCCCTCCTTTTGCATACACTGGTTCTCTAGAAGGTCACGACACGACCGACCGACGTTGGGTATCGTCGACACTCTCGGTCATAATGAGTAGTAAAGGTCGAGGCGACACTCGCTACAGTGTAATCATCGAATATTCGTTGACACCTTCTTCATAAGTATGGTACCCGTAACTATTCGTCACGTTACGTTCGGAGGGAAAGGAGGAGTCTCGGGCAACAATTTATTCATTCTTTATTCGATAATTATACTATGTTTACTCTCCCGTTTCTTAAAAAGAAGATCTTTATCAGACTCGTTAGGTCTTAGAAAGGGTCTCCTACCTCGTGATCTAGACCCTGTTTCGCTCAAACCTGAGTCTCGTAGAGAGAAGTCTTTGTCTTCTGTTCCAGTCGACCCGCCCGACCTATAAATCCCTGACGCATCCTTCTACCTCTGAGATTACAATGGGCGAACTTCCTGGCGACACAGGATCCTAGACCCAGTCCAGTCTCGGCTGTCACCTAGTCCACAGGAGTCGATACACCAAGTCTTTCCGACAGTCTCCGTCCCATAAAGAGACTGGATTAATTTGGAGTCTTAGTGATACTTTTTAATTTTTTTTTTTTTTTGATCAAGATTTATGAATAGAGTCTGTGTAATATACCCTTATAGACCGGTTCCCTAGACCATATTTTAAGAGAAAGTTAAGATTAAAAACCGGTCTAAACTCTTTTTTTGTGACGTGTTAAGGGGACTGTATAATCGATTATGAGGTACGGACAAGAATAAGACCGTAATGGAGGGTGAAAAGTGTACGGTCCTTGAACTGAGGGTCAAGATTCTGCTTACCGTTGAATCTCCCTGGTAAATAACAGTGAAAAAACGGTCCAGACAACGTATAAGTGGTCAGTAAGAGACACTAGAAAATGACAGGAACAAAAGTATACGTTTTTTAACTGTCATTTGGGTCGTCTCCTTAAAGAGGTTCCAGTATCTCAGTCAGTCAATGGCCTACCTCAGAACTCGGAGTAAGGTGAACGAGGAGGTTAGACCACAGTGGTATGGCATCATAGTCGGAGATCCTCTTAGAATGTCTGAAAATTTGAGAAAGGGAGAACAGTATTGAGAACGGGAGACACACGTCCGAGTCAGTGAAGTTAGCACAGACTGAGAAACACTGGGACACCTGACATCGGGTGGTCCGAGGAGACAGGTACCCTAAGAGACCCGTTCTTATGACCTCACCCGACGGTACGGAAGGAGGCCCCCTTAGAAGGGTTGGGTCCCTAACTTGGACATAGAGGACACCGAGGACGGAACCGTCCGCCCAAGAAATGGAGACTCGGTGGCCCCTTCGGGTCGAGGACGGGCCCATCAATCGACAAACACTAGACACCATCTATCTATGGAAGGAGGTCTTCCAAGGTCGTCCGAGACGCCCGAAAGATCTCTATAAGACCAAAGAGAGTACTTCTTTACTCTAGCCCTCGAACCTAAAAAGAATGACTTTCTTGTCATTTTACGTCTTTGGATCGAAACTAGATACGGGCGTAAACCGGGATAAACTGTTCTACACTCCCTTTTCATACGTAAGTCTTTAACAATATCCGAGTATTTCGGGGTAGATTACAGAGAGAAGAGAGGGAAGGGAGTTTGGAGTCTCTTTTGTCTGCAACCAAAAACAACGGTAACAAAAGTGAGAATTTCTAGGGAGGGTCTGATGGACAGAGGTTGGACGTCTGTAGTTTGCCCGAACCGTTTGTTCCCAAGGAACTTACGCACCTCCCTCGGTCTGTCGAAGTTTTTGAGGGAGGGGTTCGAGTACTGCCAGGGACTTTATGACAAGTTTAACAAGAAGAAAGAGGAGGAGGAATCGCTACGGTCGGTCGAGTCGTGGACTGACGGACCGCAGGTTCCCTCCCTCCGCCGACAGTCTTTAGTTTACCCTCTGGTTTCCGCTATTTCGTTTGTACAGCAAAATCAACGAATGTGACCGCTCTTCCTTATTAGTCAGAGGGAGCGAAAGAACAAAAAGTCGACCTGAGTCGTCCTAGGGGGGAGGTTGGGCAAAAGGAAGACGACTCCCTAACACTGAGGGACGAAGGGTGGGTCCGCACTCTGAGACAGAAAGTGAAGGAAACGTCAGAACACCGGCCGCTCGCAAGAGGAGGGGACGTTTGGGAAAAGGGCCCATATCTCGACTTTGGTGACCGACACTGACGAGAGACACACGGGTCGCGCGATACTCTACACACATATGTGTTGGAATACATCGGGACTGACAATCAAATCCACTGGAACCTGTTCAATCGAATGAAAGGCCCAAAGTTAAAGAAAAAGATTTGTTACTTCTACTCCCCTGAAGGGAGTGTCAAGTCCCTAATTCTGACTTTAAGATGACGTTCCCTGTACCCAAGTTAGGGTCCAGTCCCCTGATTCTAAGGTGTACGGCGTACCACTCCGGTTTTTAAAAAAAAATTAATTTTACTTATTTTACCTCCACTCTTAGGGTGAAATGTCCTAAACGGACCATTAGACTGTCTCAGTACACAGTGATCACTTTCACAATCAACGAGTCGACACAGGTTGATAAACACTGGGGTACCTGACATCGGGCAGTCCGAGGAGACAGGTACTCTAAGAGATCCGTTCCTATGACCTCACCCAACGGTAAGGGAAGAGGTCCCCTAGAAAGACTGGGTCTCTGACTTCGGTAAAGAGAACGTAACTTCCGTCTAAGAAATGGTAGACTCGACGGTCCCTTCGGAATACAGTGATCTCATGTTCCTTATACTCACTTCTATTAAACTTGTTCCGACCCTTCCCACTTAACTGAGTCTAGTTGGACGGAGAACTCTTTGGACATACGTCCAGTCTTTCGTTGTCAATCTTGACCTGTACCTTGTTGTCTGATCAAGGTTTGTCCTTTTCCTCATGTGGTTCCGACATATAACAGTGGGACGAATAAATTGAATATACGTCTCATATATTATTCTTTGCGACCCGACCTTCTTCGCGTTCGACCTTAGTTATAACGTCCCTCTTTATAGTTTTTGGAGTCTATACGTCTACTGTGGTGGGAATACCGTCTTTCACTTCTCCTCGATTTTTCGGAGAACTACTTTCATTTTCTCCTCTCACTTTTTCAACCGAATTTCGAGTTGTAAGTCTTTTGATTCTAGTACCGTAGGCCAGGGTAGTTCAGTACCGTTTATCTACCCCTTTGTCACCTTTGTCACCAACTGAAATAAAACTCCCCGAGGTTTTAGTGACGTCTACCACTAACGTCGGTACTTTAATTTTCTGTGAATGAGGAACCTTCCTTTCAATACTGGTTGGATCTATCGTATAATCGTCTCTATCGTATTTCGTCTCTGTAATGAAACGGTTGTTTCCAAGCAGATCAGTTCCGATACCAAAAAGGTCACCAGTACATACCTACACTCTCAACCTGAGAGTTCTTTCGACTCACGGCTTCTTTACTACGAAAACTAGACACCACAACCTCTCAGGAAACCTGACGTTCTTCTAGGTTGGTCAGGTAAGATTTCCTCTAGTCAGAATCCACAAGAAACCTTCTTTACTACGATTTCGACTTTGAGACCATGAAACCGGTGGAGTGCGCTTCTCAACTGAGTAACCTTTTTTGACACTACGACCCTCTCTAACCCCCGTCCTCCTTTTCCCCTGCTCTCTCCTACTCTACCGACCTACCGTAGTGGTTGAGCTACCTGTACTCAAACCCACTTGAGACCCTCAACCACTACCTGTCCCTCGGGACCGCACGACGTTAAGTACCCCAGCGTTTCCCAGTCTGTACTGACTCGCTGACTTGACTTGAGTCCTCTCTGAAACTAACAGTTCAAGTAAATAGAGAGACAAGTAACTTAGTTGATTACAAATGATTCACAGATTACCACAACTCTGACATACGATTCCTATCCCATATCTCACCGTTTGTCTGGTTAGTCCCCTGACGGGAACACTTAGAACGATCTCTCTTTACTCCTCTCTTCCTCCTGGAGTGTTTATTTGTGTATTTCATATATAGTGCAGTATCACACTCTACACGGTGGTTTCTTTTATATCCCCCCGGTAGGATAGCACCCCTTTCAGTACTTTCCGTAGAAACTCCTCGGGTATCATGACGACCTTGGATTACTATCGACCGTCCACCGGGACACGAAGTCTTTTGTGGACAGGTTCACTCGTCCTCTCTCGGATTTGAACTTCGATGCACTTCACCCCTCACGGTCTTCCAAAACCTTCTCTCAACGTAGTAGGAGACGGACAAAATTTTTTCTAGTGAGAGAGGTGTCACCTCCTTCTCGACCTCCCCCGTCTGGTCAATATTTCCTCCGTCACCGCCCCCGGGAGACCCCCTCGTACCCCCCCTCATAGACGACCCCTGCACAATTTTATGTCAATCTCAGCCACTGGCCGACCGACATGCCACCCGGACACTCCTGACGACTTCTGCGCCCAACCTAAGACCACACCCCCGACCTCTCGTAGTGTCTCGGTCCCTTCGACCCTCGCCGTCCGAAACCCGCACCCCTCCCCCCTACCTACTCGGACCTCTCGGCGACGGAACCCCACGGACGTCCTGTAGGTCTACGTCTGTGACGGTCGGTCGAGACGCGGGTCCTCTCCGGACTGCCCCTTTTCCTTATCCTCAGTCGTGAGGCACCGACACGTAGTGACAGACAAAGACGAATCGCTTGTTTGAATCGTCGAGGTTTGTTGTGTGTAAATAATGGGGCGTCGGCAAGACGGCGAGTTGTCAGGTCAATGCAATGAACGTCCGAGAAATGAGTCTCAGCGTTTAGCTCCGCAGCCGAATCCCGAAACTAGAGTCGACTCCGAGTGTCGGAAGAAGGTTCGGACACATCAGTGACCGCCCTAAACAAAGGGCGTACTGACTGTGTGGACGAGACATCGACGACACCCGTCCTGGTAAGGGTCGAGAATGTCCAGTGGGGTACCGCCAAGAGTCGTGCCGAAAGAGTTCCCGACAACCTCTCGTAGAGAAATCTGAGTAAACTAAACCGGTCTGGGTGGGTCCCATTTGAGGATATACTAATTGAGTCAGTCGACGAAGACCTGAAATTAATATAGACTTTTCTTAGGAAAGTCAAAAGAGTCTATTGTAGCAAATTAGTGTCTCACTATAGGACGGTATAAATATCTAGGTCGGCGCAAATTCTTCTCCCCTACATGTCTTCCACATATCCCGTACCCTCTCAGAACGTCCAGTAACTTCTTAAGTCTCGAGACGATCTACCACTTACTTCTACTTTCTCCTTAACCGACACGACCCCCCCGCCCCACGTCTGACCGCTGTCTTCTCAACGTCCCACAAGACGAGTCAGTACCTAAGATCCAACTTTTACAGGAAGAGAGTCGTAGAGTCCATGTCAGTTTGGTGGACCGCGAGATACCCCTCCTTTGTCTACAGGGTCGAGACTCCGTAAACAGTACTCTTGTCGGATCTCCGACCCCTTACATCCCGAAGTCCCCTCTAGACTTTGAGTCCAAGTGTCTCAGTTTGGGTAAAACACAACCTGACTTTTTCCTGAAAAAGAAGTACCGAGGATAACTCGTTTAAACGATTGGTAGACAGAGAAGATTAATCTTATCTAAACCCATTTTCACACCAGTTCTGAACAAGGACGGGAGTCTACGACCTCTTGGGACCCGTTCAGAGAAACCGAGAGTTAGGTAAGTTGATTCCACATCACAAACTTATTTAATACAGGCTCCGGAGGAGTTCGGGACTTTGAGATACGAGAATAAGTAACTTGTGTGTAATATCTAAAGTCCTTGTCGTACCGAAAGAACCTTTAGTCTCCAATTATTCTGTATTCTGTACAATTATTTTGTACCGAAGTCTCTTAAGGGACCACCAGGTCACCAATGCTAAGATACGTAACTGATGTCTCCCACACCCAAGTTGGGGCCCAGTCCCTTGATTCCATGACGTACGGTATACCGAGCCGTTTATTTTTTCCTGTACCAAGGTCGGAAACTCTGCGAGGAGGAGACCGACAACAGGTACCTTTCTCAGGTATGATGACTGAGGATTCGAGTAGAGAGGTGACACTTTTACGAGTTCCTTGACTTCACGAAGTTGTCGTAACCCTTACCATATGATTAACAAAACAAAAAAAGTAGTAAAAAGTGGTTACATCTTAGTACATTATTATGATCATCTTCTTTTGTTTTTGTTTGTTCTTGGAAGATCTGGTTTCTCGAATAAAGTAAAAAAAGAGTAGGGGTAAACGTATATAAAAAAGAGTAGTAAGATTGACATTAGGTGTATGTGTAAACGTAAACAAAAAAAAAATGAGTTGTAATATAATACTGGTATAAAAAAGGTACTGTGATGAGTAAAAAGTACTGCGAGATTTGGACTTCTACGAGTAACATCGTATTAGACTTTATAACTTTTTAATCTTACTCGAACTTACAGGTTGTTATCTTTTTACCGATTCATTTAATGTCACGTAGTTGAACTACCTTATAATACGTCGGTCTATTAACAACTCTTACTAAAAAATTCTTCCCGTCTTAAGTATTCGGTATCACTAATGAAGACTCCTGTTGGTATTGTCAAGTAAATTTTTTATATACACCCACTTAGTACAAATAGTACTTATGAGACGGACAAGAGACTTCCTTAAACTTAACTCACCAAAACGATCTCCATTAACATGGTCACACGTCACGAATTGAGTACAAGAAATCTTTATTTGTCCACCAACACTTAGAAACGTCTCACTATAACCCTTCTAGTCAAATTGGGTGACCGAGGACAAAAAAAGTCGAAACATTTCAGTATTAACATCAAAGAAGGTTCTCACCAAAACTCCAACTTTACCTTGGTACGTTCATTTCGTGAGTCGTGTCAAGGACCTTTTACGATCCACTACCTATTTGAACGGGTGAAGAAATATGTGGTCATATTTCATTGATCCAGTCTGGTAGAGGTTCCAAGTAAACCTTAGAACCTTTTACAACAGATAGGGAGAAGGGAACAAGTAAGTTTGGTGACACACAGAACAGAACCCTTGGGACCTCCGGACTTACGTTAAGTAGAAATAGATTACCTCTTCTCATTTCTCCTATTTTTTCTTACTTTTAATTTATAGGTCCACCTTGTGTAGGACCTAGTACTCTCACTAGAGTAACATGAGACAGGAACCTACCACAAAGCTCATTTCAATGAAAGGAAAAAATCGTACCAAGGGTTGGGATACATACACCCATTGTACAAATCCGAAAATTTTGTCTCTGGATGGAAACCCAAAGTTGGATCTCAAAATAAATTATCCAAACTCCACCTCGGACCCGTAGAGACTCAAAAATAGTTTCGAGAAGGCAACCACTCTGACTACTAGGTATCTGAGTTGTGCAAGTCAGACCGTCTCACTGGTTCTATATTACCTCTTATGGTCTAGGCGGTTTAAGTCACCGGAGACAAAGACGGACATTAGAACGTTATTAGTGTACCTAAATACATAAACGAATAAAAGTCGGCACGAACCAGAAACAACGACGGACGCCCGACAGAGACCAACACCACGATCCCGAAGGGTAGTACCACCAAGAAGAACAAGACCTCGTGTCAGAGATCTCACACATCCGAAGTCATCAACCCGTACACCCGAGTCCTCAACGTCGCCCGAGAACTCGTACCCGAGTCATCGACACCACGTACCCGAACCGACTGTGCATCGTATATCCTTTAAGAACCTGGTCCCTAGCTTGGGTACAGGGGACGTAGCCGTCCGTTTAAGAATTGGTGACCTGGTGATTCCTTCGGGGTCAGTTTGTCTAATACTAAAATAATACAGGAGAACCGAGATGTTAAGACACTAAGATTAACTTCTCATGAGAGACAAAACAAAAATCGTTTACATTCCATTGCACGATAATCAACACACGATCACCGACTCCTCCAAATCTCACTCCACAACTGTTCACTCCGTACCAGAAACGGGACACGTAGTGTGTCAGGTCACCCTCTTTCCTAGTCCACCCGTTAACGTCATCCTACTTCTCCCAACACTATTTCCGACCACCACTTAAGGTACGACCGTACCTCTTTCTCGTGGCCTGATCGAACCACCCTTGTCTCGTCTTTACGACCGTACCCTTTATAAATCCGACTCAAGACTTTTTGTCCTACCTTAACAACTTCCCCTTTTCCAGCCTCTTCTGACAAGTATGTCTTCCCTGCTACTTATCTCACCCTAGTTCGTTTTACGGACCGTATGACACTCTGGAGTTTTATTAAAGACAACTTTTGTTCCTTCTTCCCTTCCTCCTATACAGATGAATCAAAGTAACTTTATATTTGAAAGTCCTCGTCTCTCGATCTCCACTGTGACCGACCCACGAAACCTGAAATAGGACTGTTACCCTTCGGTAGTTTCCTAAAGTCGTCTCCTCACTACAAAACTATACACCATCTTTCCAGTGAGATCGAAAACATCTTCGACCCTTTCTCCCCTTGTCCCTACCCCACTCTCTCTCGTCCAACCTCTGATAACGTTATTGAGTCCACTCTTTGCTGTGGCAGACCGAATTCCGTCCCCACTACCCCTATCTTTCGCAGAGGAAATAATGTCCTACATCAGTCTCCGGTGTGGGTGGATGGACGGAGTACACCAGGTCCGGATAGTGGTACCATTGTCGGAGAAATTGTAGAGACCGGTCTCCCTCACTATTGTTGAGAATGTAGACAAGGACCTCCAGGACGGAGACTTAAAAAAAAAAAAGAAAGAAAAAGAAGAAAAAAAGGAGAAACTAACATAGACTAGGTCGGAGTGACCCATTAACTCACAAACTCTCACTTTTTAATAGAGTCGTCGAACCGGGAATAGAACTGTCTCTTCGTCGTGAAAATTAAATTAAAACAAGCCTCTGCGTACCCATTGTTTAAAGTGATTAGCGGGCCGACAGCGGAAGGCGTACCATTGCTCGGCAAACAATGGTCCGTCGGGTCGCATTTATCAACACCCCCTCGTCAGCCCCCTGTCTCTGTCCCCGACCCCTCCTTCCCTGTCGACGTTAGTTATAGTCGATCCGACCCTAACGGTAGGTAACACCTTAGTCTCCACCCTTGGGCCGATACTTTGTCTTTCTCTCCCCGAACTCTCAGTCCAAGTGGCCTCGAGAACCGGAACGAGACGGAGAAAGAGACACCCACGTTGGAACTCGTTCGTTGAAGCGAGAGACGTAGAACTCACAGGACAGACTTCCACACCCACGATTAGGAGGGACGGGAGACCCAACACTCTCAATTTACTACTCGCGTTATGTCATTCAGATATATGGTGGTTTGTAATGCGGTACTATAAAACTCACATCCATTCCTTGAATTTCCTTTTCAAGACCAGGGAAGGGGGTTGAGGCTACAAATTTAAAGAAAGTCCCGTAGTCGAGGTCTTACAACCGGTTGAAAACGAAAAGAGACCTACGTCCCTCGAGCGAGTGATACCTCCGTCGGTCATCGAGACTGAGAGTCTTGACAGAACGAAGTGACCGTACTTTATACGGAGTGAGTTCTAAAAAAGGAATGGAATCGGGGTCGCGACGGAGACCTGGGGAAGTTCCTCATTTAAACGTTGGAGGAAGGATTTATTCGAGGGAGGACGGGTCTAAACCTAAGGAGAAGAACATAGGGAACCCAAAGGGACCACCGAGTCTCCAATTTCGTAGACGGACGTATACGCCCTCTGGACCCAAGCTAGGGACCCAACCCTTCTAGGGGACCTCTTCCTTTACCGTTGGGTGAGGTCATAAGAACGGACCTCTTAGGGTACCTGACTCCTCGGACCACCTGATATCAGGTGTCCCAGCGTCTCAGCCTGTGCTCCCTCGCTGAAGTGAAAGTGAAAGAACGAACATAGGGTCCACCGAGTCACCATCTCTTAGGTTGATAGTTACGTCCTCTACACCCAAGGTAGGAACCCAACCTTTCTAGGGGACCTCCTCCTTCACCGTTGGACAAAATCATAACTTTTTGGGAATATTCAGTATCCCGTGTTGAAACGTAAAATACACACCCCTTTGACTCCGGTTCTCTCTTCTTTTATACAAATTTTTCTCGACAGTAAATAACTCGTAGGTAATGTCCGGTTCGTGAAATGGACACAAAAGTAAATCAGAAACGTTGTGTTTTAGAAGAAGACGGAAACATCCACTCCTCTGACTTCGGGTCTCTCTTTTTTCGTCAAGTGCGCTCAGTGTCAAATTTATTCGTAGTGTCGCATCTCCAAAGTCGAGTGTAGGCTGAGGTTTCGGACATTCGAAAACACATCATCAAAACCAGAGTTTAACGTGTCGTTCACTCGTCATCTCTACCTTGATCTTTACTCCCAGGGACCCAAAACCAGCATGTCGGTTCGATCTTTTTCCACGAAGGGGTCCCTAACGACACATTTTCCACCGTGTCAAGGGTGGCGGGGGACGTCATAGACTTGGTCTTTCGTTTCCTCTGGTACTTTTTCGACTTTGCGGTCGGTCAGTCAGACAAGAAGGGGAGGAGGGACGGGACACGGTCTGCGGTCGGCGACCTGGGAACCTAGACCTAAATACTCGGCAGACCCACAGAGAGAAAGAGAGGTAGGATCTCCCGGACTGAGAAGGGAGAGAGTCGATTAATTTTTGGGGTCGGACCCGACGGTCGGAACCTAGTGTCCGACGACCCGTCTCCGCAACTGCGACGAGACTATTTAGTGGGGACCCCCGATATCCTCCGACCTCGCAAACAGTCTCCCTGACTCGGGCAGGTCCCGAGGAGACCCTGTGAACCCCTGGCGATGTTTACCTGGTACAGGCGGGGACGAGTGGGGTCTTCCCCGAAGTAATCTTTTATTCCTTCATCCCTAACGGGTTTCGACTACCCCATACGCACCGTGGTCTCAGTAGAAGACGTTCGTAAACAACTTAGCACAGGAAGGGCGTATATGGACACCGCCGAGGGAGAACCGGAACCATTAGTTAAGAGGCGAAGAATCGGACTGCAACCCACTTCACATCGTCCCATACCCTTCGGGACTGAAACCTCTACCTGTCGGACTCACATCTAGGACCGAGACGACAAAGGAATGGAATTTATACAATGAATTGGGGTCTGCGTGCAGACACACACACATGTGTACCCCTTGAGTGACTCTGCACGTGTGTCAGGGTAGAAGCCGCAGGACAGAATAGTAGGACAGGGACGTCGACGTCGGTAGGGGCGGATGGGAAAGGGAAGGAAGGAAAGGACAAGACTAGCGGTAACTTTCACAATCAGTGAAGTGACTCAAAGGTTGAGAAACGCTGGGGTACTTGACATCGGGTGGTCCGAGGAAACTGGTACCTTAGCAGGTCCGTTCTGATGACGTTACACATCGGTAAGGGAAGAGGTCCCCTAGAAGGACTGGGTCCCTAACTTGGGTCCAGAGGACGTAACGTCCGTCCAAGAAATGACAGACTCGGTGGATGATGGACAACAATGAAAATCGGTCTCACCGGAGAGATCGGATTCTAAGGTAAGACAGAAGATGGGTTTGTGGGTGTTTGTGTAGGACGTGCAGAAGTGGACGATGACAAACGACCACGGCGAGGCAGTCGGATCTCACGAAGCAGTTGGGGCGAGGTAGACTATTTCGGTGTGACAGGACGATCCAGACTAACCTTATTTATAGTTGAAAACCTACGAGTGGACTAGGGAGGTCTGTTTCACAGGGGTACCGTGTAATGGATATAGAGAGTCGTAGATCACGAACAGCGAAGAAATTTGAGTACCAATCGGAACATACACAGACGACGGGAGAACTCACCGCTAGTCGTCGTCACGGAACGAGTGTGGACATAATGATCACAGACTTTAGTACAAACTGTATCATCCACACGTCATTTACAAGGGTTACTCTTATTCTTAGGGTCTATTGGGGTGAGGGATATAACAACCCCAAAAAAAGGGGACTATCTAGTTTTACGAAACAATGAGTAAGACAAAAAGGACACCCACTCCGGTCACTACTATTACCGGAGTGGACCCGACCGGACGTCACTCGACAACGGGAAACCACTACTTATTACGGGGTTCGGTCTCTCGAGTGGTCAAGGTACCTGAGCTCAGGTTAAGAAGTCTGAAAGTAAATCGAAATTAGGTGGTCCCGTCCAAGACAAGGTAAGAGTCGGAGTGGACCACTTCAGACCTTCCTAAAGAGGTCAAAGTTTAACGAGAACGGAAACAAAGAGTCTCCACAAACCACCTCTCTTTAAGATAGAGGAGGGGGTCCCAGACAGCGACATCAATGGGTTCACGCGGGGGGTCACCAACATCCGAAAAAAAAGAGTGAGACTCTCGTCCTCGTAAAACAGGTTACACAAGTAGTCAGTGCGTCAATAGTCAGGACGCGACCCATACGTTACGTACGAAATGGGACACCATCCACGACCTCCATCTTTTACCTAGGTTGGAGGAAGGACCGGGACCCTTTAAATCAGACGACCCCCTTCGTCCTATGGTAATTTTCACTCTATATTTCAGGTAACACTATTTATTATGCTACCGCCAAAGACCCCACAATGTCCTTGTGTCTTCTCTCGGAAGGTTGGCGCAGACCTTACCTTCCACCTACTATCCTTCTCGTCTCTCCTCCCAAAAACTTCCTCTCCTCTCGAATCTCCTAATCCCCTTTACTTGGATCGCTATAGTTCCACATCCCACGTCTTTTCCTCACCAGTTTCATAAGGACCTCCGTCTTTCGACTCACCCCTTATCCTCACGGACCCTCTCTAGTTGGTTCAAGTTAGTCTCTCCCGGCCCCTGGACCCCTTCCGCGACCTACGTCCGTATTCTCTCACGGTGTCGTAGAAGGAGCCCGTCACTGCTTTCAACAGGTCGCGGGCAGAAAACAAAGACACCAGCGGGCTCAGACTTAAAGAGGGCGGGACATAACGGAAACGGCAAAGGACAAAAGAATGCGGAGAGGACGGAGTAGACGGACAAGGAGTAGAGAAAAGAAGAGGAAGTATCTACAGAACAAAATGAAGGTAGAGAGATAAGGAAGAAAAAGAGAAAGGGGAAGAAAGTGTAGAATTCCGAGAAAACAGAAGGGATGTGTTAGGGGCATCAGACATGGAGATCAAAGATTGGGAGACAGATGATGTCTTGTTCTCAATCGTCAGTCTCTAGGTCTAAGACGGCAATGGAACGGTTGACCACCCTCTTCGGTGAATTGAAGATGAAACTAAAGTAGGTGCCAAATTTTTTTTTTCTTCAACGTGACACATACACGGTAGTAAGGTGTTGAGGTCACGGTGGAAAGACCCACGGTCGGACATCTGGGTCCCCTTGACCCAGGGACTCCGACACGACGTTCCCGGAACTCGTTCTACTCGCAGTAGACAAGTTTGCCTACGAAGGTAACAGAAAGAGGAGGGGGAGAGAGACAGAGTTACAGGGGGGTAGAGAAAGAGAGGGGTACGGGGAAGAGAGATAAGGAAGGGTCAAGATTGGTCTGACGCTCATAGACGTAGGTTTCCCTCGTGAAGGTTTACCCCTCTCACTAGACGTTAACTTTCTACTACGAAACCCACCTTCCGCAAACAAAAGTATACGGGTTGTAGTGCTAAGTGTCACAGAGTTTGGTCGACTCTGAGCCTTCTGACAAAATCTATGCTTAAATCTCCGGAGGGTTCCTCGGTCTTTTGGTTTGCTCTATTTAGGTTCCTATGCGCGATAAGTCCCCTTGGAAACAAGACCTTTTGTTCTCTTATTAAAAACAGTGAGTCGTGCACCTAATCCCCGTAGAACAACCCCATCGTCTCGCGGAACCCAAGACACATTATACAACAAGTTCTCATGCCTGAACATACGATCCGACTGCAGGTTCTGGACTCACCGTGAGACTGACACGGCGGGGGTCGTCAAGTGAGGAGAACCTCAGTTCTAGAATTAGACATTTTGACCCGCTACCACAAAACAGACTTTCGCAATAACAGGTCTAAATGACGGAATTGAGTAAATTAGAGGATGTATGCAAAGTCTATACTCTCGAGATTTCAAGTCAATGATTTTTCACTATCTTCACCCCACATGCGGTCCAACTGGGGTTTTGACGGAGTATGGACCCAGACTTTAAGAGATTCAAATAAAAAATCATCTGAAGGTCAATCCCCTCGTTCTTTCCACTCACCCCCCTGTACCTGTGCGTTACCCCGAAGGGTCTACCGAGTCACCATTTCTTAGGGGGACGGTAACGTCCTCTGTACCCGAACAAGGGACCCAGTCCTTCCAGGGGACCCCCCCCTTTACCGTTAGGTGAGGTCATAAGAACGGACCTCTTAAGATACCTGTCTCCTCGGACCACCCGGTGTCAGGTACGCCAGTGTTTATCTGTGCTGACTCGTTGATTCGTACGTACGCGTGTGAGTACCGCTGCGTCATCCACAACCACCACAAGTCAACGGGTCAACACAGACTGAGAAACGCTGGGGACTTGACGTCGTGCGGTCCGGAGGGACCGGAAGTGGTAGAGGGTCTCAAACGGGTTAAAGTACAAGTAACGTAACCACTACGGCAGGTTGGTAGAGTAGGAAACGGTGGGAGAAGAGGAAGACGGGAGATAGAAAGAGTCGTGGTCCCTGAAAAGGTTACTCAGTATACAAACATAGCCTACTAGTTTTATGACCTCGAAGTCGAAGTCGTAGTCAGGTAGATAACTTGTAAGACCAAACTAGAGGGAATTCTAACTGCCCGAACTGGAGGAACGACACGTTCCCTAAGAGTCCTCAGAAGAGGTTGTGGTGTCAACCTTCCGTAGTTGAGAAACCGTAAGACGGAAGAAATGTCAGGCCGAGAGCGTTGGTACGTACTGGTGACCCTTCTGGTATCAGAATTGATATGACTGGAAACAGCCGTCTCATTACAGAGACGAAAAGTTGTGTGACAGACCCAAACAGTAGCGAAAGGACGGTTCTTCGTCAACAGAGGACTAAAGTACCGACGTCAGTGACAGGCATCACTAAAACCTCGGGTTCTTCTCCTCTAGACAGTGGTGAAGGTGGAAAAGGGGAAGAGAAACGGTACGTCATTACCCTGCCCTGCAGGACTGATAAACACTGGGGTACTTGATGTCGGGCGGTCCGAGCAGACAGGTACCTTAAAAGGTCGGTTCTTATGACCTTACTTAACGATAAAGGAGGAGACCCACTAGAAGGACTGGCTCCCTAGCTTCGGAGCAGAGGACGTAACCGTCCACTTAAGAAATGGTCACTCTGTGGACCCTCCGGGGTGACGTAGGGGTACGGGGGAATGATTGGAAAGGACGGGGGGATTGGACTTCGGATAATTTTTCTGAATCTCATAAAGTTCGAGTCCATACTCTGTCGAAACCCCAGTTGGACCACATACGGGTACTAGAATCAGAAAAAAAGAAAATATAAATGAGAATTCGGCCGAGAAAGTGAGAGGAGGAAGTGGGAATAGTTCTCCGAGAAATCAAAAACAAACAAATAAACAAACTAAAGACGGTAATCTCACCATAATAGACGTACAGACTCCACCGACAGCAAAGAGGGTGGATAGAACTAAGGTTGAACACTGAGTTGGTCGGACCGTACAGAGTACTACGTGAGTCACACATCTAATTTGTTCGTCCCACTGTCGTCTGTCGGGACCGTCTGAGGAAAGGACTAGATCTTGCCTAGTCAACAGGGTACGTCCCAAGTATGTCCCAGGTATACTACCAAGGTACGTCCCAGGCATGGCACACTATCTGTATCCGAAGATATTAACCTTTCCTTCCTTTTCTTGTGCCTAATTCAGTAAGCAAATATGGGTGGAACTAAGATATCTTTAAAGGATTTGCACACATACTCACATTAACTCAGACCCCGGGTGTCGACTTAGTCTACGACAGACAGCAGATCGACGGGATCTTGAACTATCCTCCCTTCCTGTTCATTGCGTTTAGCGTTCCAGGTCTACGACTCTACGCGAACTACCGACACGTGTGAATCCTTGTGGACCCTTCGACCCTAGGTAAGATTAACCTCCACGTCAGTCCTTCCGAGTATGTGTCCGACCACCGCTGTAATTTTGTCCCGGAATTTTCTTTTCATCCGGGAGTGACGTACCTTCTTCACTCCCTGTAGAGTCCTACTCCAGTTGTAAGTAAAGGACACCAACGACATTGTTCAATGGAGTTTGACCCACCGAAATTTGTTGTCTTTGTGTGTATGAGAGTGTCAAGATCTCCGACCTTCGGGTTCCAGTTCCACAACGGGCTCACTTGAAGACGGCCTTCAAGTCCCCCTCGGAGGCTAAGGTGCGGACACAGGATCGAGGACGACCGACGACTGCCACGCGCCGTAAAGGATAGAATCCACGTAGCGAGGTCAGAGACGGAGAGAGGAGTGTACTGGAAGAGGAGACTTACGGAGTCTAGAGGTAGACAGAAACAGAAAATTCCTGAGGTCGGTAATAGTCCTACAAACCTGGATAGGCTGTAGTTCCTACTACAGTAGAACTCTAGGAGGCGAATTCACGTAGACGTGTGTGAACGAAAAGATTTATTCTAGTGTAAGACTTTAAGGTCTTCTTGTATATATGACCATCGATGACAACTCGATGAAAATCACCTTTAGTCTCTTTTTCAAGGATCCACAACCCTTCGTTGGTCAACCCCAGGATATAGTTGTTGTTCCCCAAGAACCCTTGTAGAGTTCATCAAACCTGAGAATTAACGCCGACTTTGACCAGTGGGGAAGAGAGATCTGGAGTCAAAGGGGTAAAAATAATTATTCCGAGTCGGTCTTACTATAAAACCTCTTCCACTACCGTGGGGTGAGGTCACGAGAACGTACCTTTTAGAGTACCCGCCTCCTCGGACCATCAGACATCAGGTACCCCAGTACTTCTCAGTCTGTGCTGACTCACTGAAGTGAAAGTGAAAAGTGAAAGTACGTAACCTCTTCCTTTACGGTTGGGTGAGGTCACAAGAACGGACCTCTCAGGGTCCCTACCGTCTCGGACGACCCGACGACAGATGTCCCAGCGTGTCTCAGCCTGTGCTGCCTTCGCTGAATCGTCGTCGTCGTCGTCCTACTATAAATTGTAGAAAGGAAACAACTATGAGACCCTGGAACCCTGAGTCCGTTTCTGGCAAAACGGTTCATCTAGGATTTTATCGTTAGACCTACCCTCGACCTGGTGTCGTCCAACCTCCTTTGGGGGCGGTAGGGTCGCCGAGACCGACCTGGCACTATTGTCGAGAGAGTGTGACGACAATTAGAAATTAACCATAAACTAAACTAAATTGTACTAGAAGACGAACATTTTGTGGAACTCTACAAAGACGCAACACTCGCGCAGGACCTTTGCGTCGAAATAACATAATTGTTCAGAGCCGGACTTGTATTTCCCTCTATTAATCTTTGTCGTTTCAGGGAACCGTGCGAGTCCCGTCGGTTTTTCGAGAGCCCTTTTGTTAGGAAAGTCGACGAAAGTACATAGACTTTCTCTTTCGACAACCTCGTCGGGGTCACCTATCTTCTCGAACAATCCCAGTGAACCGTGTGATAAATATCGAGAGTCGGACGTAGCGGAAATAGGTCGAGGACACCAGGACGTCGAGTATTGGGGGACCCATTCAAAAACGACGTTGGGGATCCTCTAGTGGTCTCGTCGGGTGACCCACCGGTCGTTAAACAAACACTCCAGAAACCCGTACGTCGTACACGAAGGAGTATCTTTTGTTTGCTTGTCACCGTTTCAAAGGTCCGATCGGGCGTTTTCAACCGAACGGCGGATTCACCTAGTTTTTGCAGAGCCATGACAACTCCACGAGCGGTCCTGTGGTCTACTCGGGACCCAGAAATCGGACTTTTGTCACATCGAATTCCCACTGTTCCAGTATTTCACACCAATGAAGATTCTTATCGGGATCGGTCGTGAGATGACACGTTATATAAACTTAATCTTGAGACGGACTGTATCGTCCATATCCCCAGCACTTCTCACCCCGTGCTGACTCGCTGAAGTGAAAGTGAAAAGTGGAAGTACGTAACCTCTTCCTTTACCGTTGGGTGAAGTCCCAAGAACGGACCTCTTAGGGTCCCTGCCCCCTCGGACCACCCGACGGCAGATACCCCAGCGCGTCTCAGCCTGTGCTGACTTCGCTAAGTCGTCGTCGTCATTTCAGACACGTCTGATTGCACCAGCCCAAGGTTCCGATAGGGCACTTTTCATGTGACATATCTTACGTGGACTTCATTCTCCTCTGTCGCCCCGACAAAACGGAGCTTCCGACGTGTACCGTAAGATAGACGGGAGGTGGGACCACACGGACTCGATACCGTGATCCTCTTCAGCACCAAACATCGGTTCCGGTCGGGGAGTTTTTCAATGTATCAGAAGGACGTTTAACTATCCTAATACTTATACCTAATTCAAAGGTCAGAACAGAGGTTTGGATTAATTGGACAATCTATACTCTTTATACTTGTCATAATGTAAGTGATGCGTATTTATAGGAAATACTTCGATTAAAATTTCTATATGCAGAAGACACAAAGGCATGTCACACGACTTTCACGTACCCGTCCATACGTTCGTGTGTGCGAATGTGTGTGTGTCTGTGTGTGTAAGTACGAGTATGTGTGTGGTAGTGGTAACGAGACTTCCGTAGTCGTAGGTCTGTGGGTTTCTGTACCGAACCCCGAACTCATATCTAAAGCAACTGACATGTCGAGTAGAGAGACAAAAAATATTTATATGTAGTATAAAAAATGAACTTCACGTTAACTATATGTTATAATATATTGGTGTCAACGTGTCATATTATTAAGTCCTAAAATTTCCAATATGAGGTCAATATCAATACTATTTCATAACCGATCTAAGGGACACAACATGTTACGTAGGAATAAAATAAAAAATTAACCTCCTATTAACGAAATGTTACAACAAAACCAAAGAGGGCATGTTGTTGCGTCTAGTCGGTACTAATATATCTATGTCTGTATCTGTATCTGTATCTATATTTATATATAGGGGAGAGAGAACTTGGAGGAGAGGGGTAGGGTGGGAGATCCAGCAGTGTCTCGTGGTCCGACCCGAGGGACACAACGTATCGTCGGAGGGTGATCGACAGACAAAATGTTTGTTATCACACAGAGATAGTTACAATGGGAGAGTTAAACAGGACGGGAGAAGAAGGAGACAAGACAGGTGTTCAGGCAAGACATGTAGACGCAGAGGTGATGAAGGGACCTCTATCCGAGTAATCATGATAAAAACATCTAAGGCATATATACGGAATTATATACTGTAAATAAAAAGAGAGAGACTGAATGAAGTGAGACGTATTGTCCAAGATTCAAGCAGGTGAAGTGACGTTGATTGAGTTTAAACAAAAAAATACCGACTCATTATAAGGTTAATATATATTCATGGTGTAGAAATAAGATATACCAAAATTTTGTTTGAAAGAAAGAAACTAAAAGGCAGACGTCCTTGTTACCATCTGTTAAGACCTTCCCTTTCTTTTGAATTTATAGTCCAAAGACCTGGGATAGGGTCTGTCAGAATAAGTCATCAAAAAATACCATCTTGGTCTCTGGGTATAAACCTTGTTCGGGACGTCCCCTACGACTCGATCCCTCGTTCGTTTCGACATAGTCGAGTTATTCCTCTCCTACACTAACTTTCTCTCGACGAAAGATCCTCGACCCATAACGACTCACCAAATTCTCACCGACTTTCATCACCATCGGGACACACGCACGTACCACTCTTCTACGAGATTACCACAGACGTAGTCGGTCCATGTGTCCCCACCGACTGTGGAACTCTTCAGGTACTCGTAACGCGACCCCCGTCTGACCGAGTCGTGGGAGGGACATCTCGGTTAGGGCTACCGGCACCATGGTTTGCCTCAGTACCAGGGACGACACGTCTCTAGTTGTACGACCTGTTCCTCCCCGAGTAAGAACTTGGTCTCTTCGGTTACCGTGGGGTGAGGTCATGAGGACGGACCTTTTAGGGTGCCTGTCTCCTCGGACCATCCGACGTCAGGTACCCCAGCGATTCTCAGCCTGTGCTGACTCGCTGAAGTGACAGTGAAAGGTGAAAGTACGTCACCTCTTCCTTTACCGTTGGGTGAGGTCACAAGGACGGACCTCTTAGGGTCCCTACCGTCTCGGACGACCCGACGGCAAAGACCCTGGTATGTCTCAGCCCATGCTGACTTCGCTCAATCGTCGTCGTCGTCGTAAGAACTTGAGGTTGGATACATTTCAGGACCGAGGTGGTGAATGGTGGAGGTTCCGAAGTCCGTTCATTGTGTCGAAGGGACTAGACATCTTCGCGACTGTCACAGGCTCACTTCGACTTTGCATTATTACACCCATCGTTTCGATAATCTGATCCACCGAGGTTTACAAAGGAGGGGAGGAGGGAGGAACGGGTCCGAATTCTTTCAGAGGACTCCTGACTCAACTTCCTGAAGAGAGGGAGAAGTAGGAGGGTGACTTAATAAAGAAACAAGTCTTTTGTATTCGGTGTCAGATCTGACGGTAGTTATTAAAATAGTTGTTCAGTGTATTATAATCGGAGGGTGATTGTAGTCTTAAATGGGTGAACTGAGGGAGGGGACACTACTCCCGAGTTCTACCTGTGAATTCCATCCAAATTTAGTAGAGATACATTTCTGTAGTGAATCTTTCTCTGTCCGGTGGAGAGAGACTACTCGGGTACATTTACAATCTTTATTATTTGGACTTGGAGTCTAGTCGTTTCGTCTTGAACGACCCCCACGACTCCTACCTGACCACCCACACGATAGGAAGGAATTTCTTCTTTTTACCTTAACCTTAACACAGTCATGTCCCGTGACACGTTTCGTGAAGATTCGGACATAGATATCATACATACTTTTTACTTTCACAATCAGCGAGTCAGTATAGGTTGAGAAACACTGGGGTACCTGACATCGGGTCGTCCGAGGAGACAGGTACCCTAAAGGGTCCGTTCTTATGACCTTCCCCGTCGGTAAGGGAAGAGGTCCCCTAGAAAGGTTGAGTCCCTAGTTTGAGACCAGAGGACGTGGCGTCCGCCTACGAAATGGTAGACTCGGTGGTGGAAGAGAGGTCAAATTTCAAGTCCCGTACTGCCAGTGTCACCATTTCACCTGACGGACTAGGACTTGAGGCCCTTCACAAGTGTCGTCCTCCATTCCCCAGTTAAGATCGTAGATACCAGACCAGACTTTTATGAATCTCAAGTAACATGAGACATTGACACTGGACCTGAAGACGTGTATGAAGACTGAAGAGACTTGAACCTCCTACTTGGAAGTTCTGACCGTCGGGGTAACTCCGTTGGACGAGATTGAGTGACCATACGACCGTTCGACCGAGAGACTTCTTTTTTTTTTTTAGATTTATCGAAGTAAATATCGTAAACGGACATAGATATATTCGATAAATATATATATATATATTAAATATTAATATATATATATATTATATACGATACAAATATCGTAAACGTTGTCAATCTTGACCTGTACCTTGATGTCTGACCAAGGTTTAGCCCTTTCCTCATGCAGTTCCGACATATAACAGTGGGACGAATAAATTGAATATACATCTCATGTAGTATGCTTTACGGTCCAACCTACTTTGTGTTGGACCCTAGTTCTAACGACCCTCTTTATAGTTATTGGAGTCTAAAAATCTACTGTAGTGGGAATATCGTCTTTCACTTCTCCTTGATTTTTCGGAGAACTACTTTCACTTTCTCCTCTCACTTTTTCAACCGAATTTCGAGTTGTAAGTCTTTTACTTCTAGTGCCGTAGACCAGGGTAGTGAAGTACCGTTTATCTACTCCTTTGTTACCTTTCTCACTCTCTTAAATAAAACCCCCCCGAGGTTTTGGTGACGTCTGTCACTGACGTCGGTACTTTAATTTTCTGCGAAGAAGGAACCTTCTTTTCGATACTGGTTGGATCTGTCGTATAAGTTTTTGTCTCTGTAATGAAATGACTGTTCCAGGTAGATCAGTTCCATTACGAAAAAGGTCATCAGTTCATACCTACACTCTCAACCTGATATTTCTTTCGACTCTCGGTTTCTTGACTACGAAAACTTGACACCACGACCTCTTCTGAGAACTCTCAGGGAACCTGACGTTCCTCTAGGTTGGACAGGTAGGATTTCCTTAAGTCTGGACTTACAAGTAACCTTCCTGACTACGACTTCGACTTTGAGGTCGTCAAACCGGTTGACTATACTTCTTGGTTGAGTGACCTTTTCTGAGACTGCGACCCTTTCTGACTTCCACCCTCCTCTTCCCCTGCTCTTTCCTACTCTACCAACCTACCGTAGTAGTTGTACTACCTGTACTCAAACTCAACCACTACCTGTCCTTCGGCCCGTACGACGTCAGAGACCCCAGCGTTTCTCAGTCTGTGCTGACTCGTTGACTTGACTTGATTTATGGACACCACATGTAACCCGAAGGGAACACCGAGTCGACCATTTCTTAAACGTTACACCCTCTGAACCCAAGCTAGGGACCCAACTCTTCTAGGGGACCCCTTCCCTTTCCGATGGGTGAGGTCATAAGACCGGACCTCTTAAGGCACCTGTAGGTACCCCAAGGTTTCTTAGCCTGTACTGACTCACTGAAAGTGATACCACACGTCAGAGGATGGTACAGGCCAAAGTCCAGTCTCTAAATCGTCGACGGTTCGCCGTAGGGACTTATAAATCGTCAACCGAGAGACCTAAGTCGACCTCGGTCAAGGTCATGTGATAACGAGGTTAGGGTGCTGGTTGGCTCTACATGGAGGTCGCAGACATGTGCACGAAGACGAATTAGCGAGTCAGCACAGGTTGAGAAACGGTGGGGTACCTGATATGGGACGGTCCGAGGAGACAGGTATGTTAAAGGGTCCGTTCTCATGACCTCACCCAAAGATAAAGGAGGAGGTCCCCTAACAGAACTGGGTGTCTACCTTGGGTGAAGGGGTCGTAGATGACGTAACGTCCGTCTAAAATGGTGTCTAGGTGACCCATTCGGGACTATATGGAGGATCCCTAACGATAGAGTAAAAAGAGACATAGAGCGTCAAACCGAGTATATCTTTTATATCTTTGATCCATGTACACACAAGTTCTTATTTATTTGTCAACTTACTATTGTACTTATTTCTTTTGACCTGTCCTCCCATCCTTTATGACGGAAATCGGGACTTAGTTCTTCTTGTGTCGTAGGAGCATGATCCTTCAAGACACACAACATGTCTTATAGACATGAAGAGACACCGTTACTTTACTGGACAATTTCTTTAAGAAGGACCCTCATTTCAAACCGATATCAACAGTTTCGGGATAAATAGGGAAGGGGAAAGACTAGGTAGTGTTTGGTCCTCGAGACTGAAGTCTACACGAAACGTAAACTACTGAAAAGAGGTAGGGGTCACAAAGGGGTGTTAGTTCAGTAATGAATTGTTGGAGAATGAGGAGTGGTGGGAGACCAGTACTACGGTGACAGGGGATCGTCGGTCTGACTCGCCGTATTGGGCGTTGAGGTAGTGTAGGACAGGAAGAGTCGTGACAATCACCAAGAGGATGGGGATGACCGACTCTCGTTTGAGGAATTGAACCGGAAGTCGCGGAACGTACAGGGACGGGTGGACAGGTAGGAGTAGAGTACAGGAGTAGTGACAAAGGTGACGTAACGCGAGGTCTTGGAGGTAACACGACGAGTCTTGTGGGAAGGAGGGATGGGAGTAGTCCTGGTCTGAATTGGTGAGGAAAGAGTTTCTCTAAGGAGTAGGGCGAGACACGGAAAGGTGAGGTCGTACTTAGCCGTACGTGTACTATACAGATGTAGAGACTCATGTGTGGGAGTCGTCTGACCCTTTAAGTGTTCTCGCCTCCGGCGCAGACAAAGACACAACCGACGGAGACAGGGTGTCACGACCTCTCCGACGACACAGTCGTACCCTCGACAGGAGAGTGCTCACTCTTCCGACAGTGGACCTTCCGTTACACGGTCTCAAAACTCCCGAAGTGACACCCTAGTCGGTACTAGTCAAATTCAAAATAATCGAGACACTAGAAACCTTCCGCCAACGCAAGTATCCCTAAGTCAAAAAAAAAAAGGAGGCACTCTACCATATCATTATCAGTGAGGTAGTGTCTTACAATCTTCCTAATTTACTCTATTGAGGTATATTTGGGGAATCAGATCCTGACACGAATCGGTACCGTCGAGAATGATAAAATGATCTTCTGTTTCACTATGTAGTCGACTTTGAGTACCAGTGGAATAAGAGAAGTGGCTCCTCTATTACGAATCTAAAACAAAAGGGATGAACCTTTCAAGGGTACTTTCGACGAGGAAGAGAGGTTCAGTAACCAATCTTTGAGAAGACAAGTGAGTAAATAAGTAATTGGTTCATAATTGAATCGTTGATGAGTCATGGTCCAGGTCACCACCTCTCATATTCCGTTGCAGGAACAGGAACTTCTTCTACCTTAAAGTACCCTCCTCTACCGTCCAAGTGTGAGTAGAGAGGATCAATATCCTAAAAGGATCTTTTGGACCGTTTATCGGTTAACTTCCTAATCAGACATTTTTGTTACCTGAAACCTACCTGAGACAGAAAACATCAACCTTTATAGGTCCTTCCCTCTCTTCCTTTCGTCTCCCCTTTCCAGACAGGGGATGTAATCTGAACTTCATCCTGGTTGGCTCTGAAATAATACGGGTAAAATAGTAAACTCCTTTGTCTATCATGTTTCTGTCTTCACTCGTAGGGTTTCAGTACCTCGGTCTTTGACCGTTTAGACCCTTTCACTTGAGACGAGTGGACACGCCACCATAAGAGGTAAGAACCTCGAAGACTGATGACCTTTTGGTCCTTCTTTCGCCGTAACGACTACGACCGGGACCAACTGCTAACTTCACCTTCTTCTTTAAGTATCAATACTAAGGGTCCCGACAACAATGAAGATGAGATTTGTATGGACGGAGGATTAGAGTTAAGAATATGTGAATGCGTATATAAGTGTAGGAACGTATATATGTACCTGAAGATATTTTAAATCATCCCGAAGATAAAATCGAGAAAGTCTATACCTGTAAAATATTTATTTATACACGATTACAACAATGATAATAACGACAGGGTATTTAAGTCACCGAACACATCCTTCGACGTCCACACACATAGTAGACTTAATGTCAATGAATCCCCTGGTGACCACAGGGACGGTAGGGAGGGTCTCACTATTGAGACGTGTCGAGGACGACGTCTTTATTAGACACAGGAAGGTAAGGTCGGGTTCCTTGATTCATGGGGACCCCCACCGTATCCCTTGAAAAAAATATTTATGTGTTCGTACACACTGGACTTACGTAGTAACGATCAGTCGGGAATCAGATCCCCTTTGGTACTGTTTAACAACTCAGATGCCGGAGACGACTATTATAATTATCCCTCTTGTCGATTCTTGTGAGTCACATATGGTTTGTTCCACACGCTTGGAATGGATGCACGTATTTCTCTACATTTCTTTAATTCATTGAAAGAGTCTCAATGACCGATTGCTACTAGTTCGGAAAGAATAATAGTCAGTGACCGGACTTTTAAACGAAAAAGAGTTAATTGAACACTTCATCCGTAAAATAAGGATAAAATATTTGGTCCTGTTACTTCTGGTGTAACTTGGTCGTCGAAGTTGATTACCCGTCACATCAACTGGGGTCGAGACACCCTTTAACGTCCGACACGTAGATTGGAAAAAGTAAAGAAAAAGAAACCGACGTGGAACGTCGTACGTCCTAGAATCAAAGGACTGGTGCCTAGTTTGAACCAGGGGGACTTCACCCTCAGGTCTCAGAATTGGGGACCTGGCGGTCCCTTCCAAGTCCCGATACTAGAATTTGAGAAAAAAAAAAAAAAAAAGAGTAACTAAAGGGTTCAAGTGTCACAACTCTTTAATAACTCAACCGAAAGTTCGAATTATACAGACTAATAGTTCGAGAGTTCAGAAGGTACAGTGGTTGAAGTGAAGACCCTTGTAACACACTTGTGTCCTAGAATGCCTCTCTCTCTCTACACTCCCCCGCACCCCTCCCCTCCTCCCTCCATCTCTCTTTTTTCTTCAGGAGGGGTCACTTCGGACGGGACTAAAGTAGGACTTAGGGGACACTAGGACTCGAAGACAACTAAAGTAGGACTTAGGGGACACTAGGACTCGAAGACACTCAGTTTAAATCTTGTCTATTATGTATACCAAATTCTTAATTCTCCTCAAACCCAAAGGACACTCAACGTTACCAATCCCGTCCGAAGGTCCTCCACCCTCAAGAGACCAGAACTCTTCAACTAGAGGGAAACACGTACAATTCTTTTCATCCGTCCTGTTGTCTAGCAACACCCGTTACGTACGTCGGGCTCAGCTACCTTTCCTACCCGTTTACATTGACACCGTCTCAAAAATCTTGTACCGACTCGGAATAAGAGGTGGTAAAGAGTCCATGTTAGACTCTCAGTCCTCTTTCTCCACTTCTCCCCTCTGTGTGTCTCTAAACTCTTTCGGAAGAAGGAAATCTCCTTCATACCACGTCACCTCCTCTATAACTCAAACCTCCAGTTATCCAGAACCAAGGATAAGGTAGAGACGGGGGAACGTTCAAGACTCGGAAACCCGTTCAGCTAATTTGAGAGACTCAAAGGTAAAGGAGGTCACAGTTTATTGTAGGGGCAACGGATCTCAACTGGCATTTGTACACTTTATTTTCTTAAAGACCGTCATTTTGGTGGTCTCGTCTGGATCATTTATACTTCACGTATCTTTTGTCGTAAAGACAGGAGGACGAAAGTGTTTGGAAGTTGGTGTCAGGTCCCCATAGAAGATTCTCTTGCCTTCTCACTGCAAAAACCGTGCGAGGCTCCTTTTCGTTGATCTTTACACAGAAAATACCTCTTCTCGCTACCAACCGGGACCAGAAGGGACCATCGGTACCTTTGCACGCCGACGAAACACGAGGCAGGGAAACACGGGTCGCGCACCAGAGGTAACGAGAACGGCACGGGGAAACGGACCCACCACACCCGACTCCCACCTCTACGCCGAGTCGTCGGACGTCAGACTCTGCCACTGGAGGCCCCAGTTCGTGGTCGTAGACTTATAAAAAAAAAAGAAAACATTCAGTTATGGACGACTACTAGTGGACACTTAGGTTCTGAGTTTACACTGGAAAACAGGGAGGAGGAAAGGGTAAATAAAGACTCACAAAGATCCTGAAATCAAGAAAACTTAGTAGAGGTGCTAAAGAGTAAGTGTGTGACGTTAAAGTGGATGCCTCATGTCTTAGAAAAAGGAAAGGGATTACGTAAGGTAGTCGGACAATGTAAGGTTTACTTATCATAAATTGGAAGATGTTACCGGAGAGAATGGACGGAGAAAAGGAAGGAACTTACATAAAAGGACACTGAGAATTTCAGGTAAAAGGAATTTTTTTATTTTTATTTTTTAAAGACCGAAATAACTGTATATTAACTGTATGTAGAGCCATATTTAAATTTCACACGTCGTTTCACCCAAACTGAATGTATAAAACATTTTTCTAATGACATTATTCAAATGAATCGTAGGTAGTATAGTTTATCTATGTTATTTTTCTTTGTGTTTTCTACTCCTTTTGTACACAAAAGGAACACTATTCGTGACAATCCTAAATGGGAGAATTATGAAAAGACACATGACGTGTAGTCCCACTCGACGTACAGCAGTACAACGTGTTTGTAGGGATCATGAACATGCAGAGTGCTGGTCTTCAAACATAGAAAACAAGTGGTCGGAAGGTCAAGGGAGAGAAAGGTGGGTGATAGGTACCATTGGTTTTTAGACCAGAGAAAAAAAGTACAACAAAAAAGAAAAAAAAAAGAGATCTAAGGTATCTATTTAATCTAGTATGCCATAAATCAAAAGAGGTAGACTGAATAAAGTGAATCGTAATACAGGAGTCTCTGGGAGGTACAACAGTTTACCGTCCTAAAGGAACAAAAAAATACCGATTTATTTTAAGAAGAGACACACACACATAGAACGTTTAACAATAGACACCGACTTGCCTATCCGTCAAAGGTACAGAGGAAACATTTATTACGACGACACTTGTACCCCCGTGTTCATGGAGAAGTACAATAATATTTCGATGCAAAAGACAGTTGTGAACCCTCGGGTCGCTGATGTCTGAGACATAAGTCTGCTCTGACTGATACTTTCACAGGAGGTAGAGAAGGGTCACCAATTCAGAATAGAAAAGGTAAAAGTCTATCGCTAACATTAAAGACGAAACGTTCGGACAACTTTTCAAATTCGTCCGTTTACATTCATTTTTAAAATTGGGTCACGGTTCGTTTCTTACGAGTTTCATGGTGTGTTAACGTGAGTAGAGTGTGCGATCATTTCACTACGAGTTTTAAGAGGTTCGGTCCAAAGTCGTTATACACTTGGCACTTGAAGGTCTACTAGTTCGACCTAAATCTTTTCCGTCTTCTTGTTCTCTAGTTTAACGGTTGTAGGTGACCTAGTGACTCTTTCGTTTTCTCAAAGTCTTTTTGTAGATGAAGACGAAATGACTGATACGGTTTCGGAAACTGACACACCCAGTGTTATTTGACACCTTTTAAGACTTTCTCTACCCTTATGGTCTGGTGGACTGGATGGAGAACTCTTTGGACATACGTCCAGTCCTTCGTTGTTAATCTTGACCTGTACCTTGTTGTCTGACCAAGGTTTATCCTTTTCCTCATACAGTTCCGACATATAACAGTGGGACGAATAAATTGAAGATAGGTCCATGTAGTACTCTTTGGGACCTGACCTTCTTCGTGTTCGACCTTAGTTCTGACGGTCCTCTTTATAGTTATTGGAGTCGATACGTCTACTGTGGTGGGAATACCGTCTTTCACTTCTTAATTTCTCGGAGAACTACTTTCACTTACTCCTCTCACTTGGGAAGGGATCTGTCTGGAAACAACCGTTTCATTACAGAGACGGATCTATCATATAATTTTTCGTCTAATACTGATACCAAAAAGGTCACCAGTATATACCTACACTCTCAACCTGATACTTCTTTCGACTCACGGTTTCTTAACTACGAAAACTTGACACCACAACCTCTTCTAAGAACTCTCAGGGAACCTGACGTTCCTCTAGGTTAGTTAAGTATGATTTCCTCTGGTAAGGACCCACAAGTGGACTTCCTGACTACAATTTCGACTTTAAGGTCATGAAACCAGTGGACTACACTTCTCAACTGAGTAAACTTTTCTGGTACTAGACCCTTTCTAACTCCCGTCCTCCTCTTCCCCTACTGTCTCCTACTCTACCGACCTATCATAGTGGCTGAACTACCTGTACTCAAACCCATTTGAGGTCCTCAACCACTACCTGTCCCTCCGGAGCGCGTGACGTCAAGTACCCCAACGTTTCTTAGTCTGTACTGACTCACTGACTTGACTTGACTTGTCCGTATCCTCGTTGTCAATTAATAACCCTTGACGACTATAAGGATTGTCACTGGAAACATAATTGAAGACTTGATCGAGTAATCAAGGGATGAAACAAGGTGTCTTGTAACTAAGACGTTATATCGTTGTGAAACCCCTTTGTAACCCAATTTAAGAAGATTTCTCTTAAATTACATCTAGAAAAATTTGTAAAATTACGGTCTATATATGGGATCGTTAAATTCTCCCCTAACATCTTACATCGTACAGGATCTTAAAAAACTTTTAGTTAAAAAAAAAGAAAAGTTCTATGTAAAACAAAACATCCGTTATAACGCGGTCGAGATACCCGTAAATCCATGTGACACACCGGTCACCAAGACCTACAAGATTAGGATGGAAGGGGAGAGTAGTCACTCTGGACCCAGTTATCAATACTTTCTCGTGATCTGAGACCCAGTCCAATAAGGGGACCTTATGTACTCAAGTGGACCTTATGTACTCAAGTGGACCTTATGTACTCAAGTGTTAACTCAGAGACGAAGGAGTAAACATAAGAGTTCTATTATCGTTGTAATGACGTGACGTAAAAATATTTTGCACTTACTGTACAAACACTCATTGAACATTTGATTGTTCTTAACTTTCCTCATACCGTGTCCGCCGCTGTACAAGTAGTGGTGGGGTGAGTGGTGGGGTGACGGGGGTGGGGTGAGTGGTGGGGTGACGGGGGTGGGGTGACGGGGG
>SJYO01042875.1:3899685-3948991 GCA_006410555.1 Capra ibex | reverse complement strand
GGTGGGGTGAGTGGTGGGGTGACGGGGTGGGGTGAGAGTGACGGGGTGACGGGGGTGGGGTGAGAGTGGCGGAACTTCAACGGAAGGACCAAAGTCCTTGTCGACAGACGTCGACGGTATCGCTTTAGTTCCTCGGTCGACAACCTGGGGTAAGGCACAGACGACAGACAGGGAAAGGGTGGTTGTCCCACCAGGTCCGGACGTGATGTGTAGGTGAGGAGGGGTGGTCCCGTGTCGGTCGGGGTTCCCGAGGGGTCGCTGGAGCATCTATTGCCAGTCGAGGTGTATCGAGTTGACTTGATAAAAGAGTCCGAGTCTCTCCTTCCCTTTGTCGGTAGATCGAACGGGGAGGGTGGTGAACGGGAAGACTTTTCGAAGGGAGGCGACTACGGTTCCAGGGGACCTTCTGGATACCAGTCATAGTCCACCCTGTTGCTTCAGTGATTCTTAGGTGGGTATCAGGGGTATCCGAGTTCCCGTTCGACTCCAGACAGTCCCTTAATTGTCCCAACTAAGTAAAGACGAGTGTAGTATAGACGGTACGACTGTCTCTTCAACACCTTCGATTACCAACTCTTGAACCCGAGAGTTCAATCCAAAAATTTTTAAAGTCGGGACGATGGAAACTCGACCCACCGGAAATCGTTCACCACCGCAGTCAAAAAGGTAAACATTTCACCCCTTTTCCCTTATCATCTGGAGAGTACTCTAAAGACACTTACACTCTATAATCCACTTTTACCGATTAATATAACAGACCGTGTTTCGACTAAAAAAAGACTTACAACCCATTACTCCTACTACTGTAAGAAACGATCATTACAGTAACATATTTTTCGTTTAGATACGTTTCACATTATTTCTCTCAGTTTCATACTGAAATCTCTCTCTTTCATTCCGATCGCTATAGACCCACCGTCTCCTTCTGAGCTCCGTCGGCGTAGAACCGGAGATTGGTTGGTGCATCGACGGACGTCCTCCTTCAGAGTCACGCAGGAGAAACCGAACCTGTCGTCTTCACCCGAGTGTCTCACTCTAAGATCCTGACAAATCTTGTTCGTAGACTTATGTCTTGACGACGGAGGATCCCCCACTCAAACGACAGAGACCTTCATACGTTTTCGACCTACTTGGGAACGTGGCTAGAAGATTTCCTTTTAGGATCCCTTCTCTCCTCTGACCCCTTTCATGTTTACCTACAAGAAACCTAAACTCTCACGGTCCAAGTCTCGCGGTCTCTTGAGTCCTACGATCAAGTGCCGTCTTCATCTTTCCCCCGTCCGACTCGTCTCTGGACCCGGGACCACCCGTTCTGTCCCTACGCCTACGGGTACGACTGTGTAGCGTGACATCGCAACACACGTCTTAGGTCTGGGCTCCGCCCAATTCCTTTCCTCCGGCGGTAGGGGTCTCTAGACTCTTTCGGGGTCAAAGTCTATAAGAAAGGAGGACGGAGGTCCCACTGTGACCGTGAACCGTCTGTACAGGGGTAAAATCAAAGGTCTTTATGTGTCCCTTCGTGTCTCCGGGTCCTCGAGTCCACACGGTCCTTCTGGTACTCCAACAGTCACTCCAGTGACCCCGTGGGGGAGGTAGACGCCACCAGTGGGACTATACGTCCTCCGAACCGCCGTCGAGTGTCGGAAAAAAAAAAAAAAAACCATACTAAAGACAGACCCGTCCCTGGCTAGAAACGGACTCTTTCATTTACGTACGTATACTGATCTTTTCATCGTTATCGTCATAAGATTACGACTGTGGAGAACCATCTTTCCCCGCGTTGCAAATTCGTACGTAAGCGAGTGAGTCATCTAGAAATGACTCGTGCATTATACAGGTCTACACGAATATCTGTGACCTGAGTATCTTCTCTTATTGTTCACTACGGATTGTGTGCGTACACTTGTGTGTATATACACACAAGTCAACGAGTCAGTACAGGCTGAGAAACACCGGCGCACCTGACGTCGGACGGTCAGAGGAACCGGGTACCTTAAAAGGTCCGTTCTTATGACCTCACCCAAGGGTACAGGAGGAGGTTTCCTAGAAGCGTTGAAGTCCCAACCTTGGACACTGAGAACGTGGAGGACGTAACCGTCCGTGTATCATCCACGTGTAATTTATTGAAGAATAACTTGCTTAGTTAAGGGTCTACTCCTGAAACTTCGAATCTCTTCCTTCCACTGAACGGGTACCCCTGGTCGTCCATCTACATTTTCGGTCTTAAGGTTGAACTCGGTCTCGTAGTGTGCTGGAGAACTATAGGTACATCTACGGCTCACAACCCGCCACCCCAAAATTCCTTAACTCTACTTTCCTTACTGTACCTGTGACATACAGCTAGGGACTCACACACAAGTCACAATATTAGTGTCAGAGAGTAAATTGGGTGTGTCGAACAGATGGTCAACCCCTGATGGTAACAGCAAAATATCTAATCTCCTGGTTCCGAGACTGGTACAACCATTGATCGGTTTTCAATCTTCGATGATTTTCCCTTCTTAAACCTAAATTTAGAGATATAGGTCTTAGAATGTGGTTTGGAGAAACCGTAAAGATGAGAGCCCCGAGGAAGTGGAATTACCGACCCAAGGACCTTGGGGACAGGGAGTGGTGTCAAGGTACGCGGTGAATTTCTTTCTTTACTGAAGAGTCAAAACCTAGGTCGGAGAGCAGGGGGCCCCATGGTCCACCGTCCTTAGTCACTGTCATATCGTCGGAATCCAAAAGGTGTGTGTCACCGGACTACCCCAATCTATATAAAAGAAGTAACATTTTGCACTAAGTAAGTCAGGTTCAAATTGCATTTAAACTAAAAGGAGAGAGTTGGACCGTAAAGGTTTGACTCTTAGTTAGTTTGGGGTTTAATATCCGTCGTACACCTAGTTGTTACGGCAATAAAGGCCAACTTAAAGAGTTCATTACGTAAAATACGGTAAGAGACGACGGCACTCTCCTCAACTCCCCAATCTCCTTCCCTCTTACTTTCCCTTTGAGCTAATGATTCAAAGAGGTCAGAGTTATGTGGGACCCCTTTAAGACAAGGGTGTTACGTCAAAAGAGGGATCGTTCACCACTCCTCCTTTGATGTTTGACCCCACATTGGTCCCGATTGGCACCGGGAGCGGAAGGCTCCTACGAGTGTAAGACTAGACCTCGAGAGTAAATAACTCAACAACCAAAAACCAAAAAAAAATCGATCAATGTTCGTAGTAGAATAAAATAAAAGTTTAGTCAAGACTTTCTTCTGGTAACAAGAGTAAAACAAGAAATAAGTCTACCTCTGGAACACAGAAGAATCCCAATCCTTTTTCCCCTTCACTGTGTGACTCTAAAAACACCGATTCGGCCCCATCCGTACAGACCGAGAATTCTGGTAGGAGAAAGGTGTTCCGTACTACGACAGGCCCCTGGGCATAAGACACCACTTCACCCTCCATCGCCCCAATACCTCCTCTCCCACCTTCCTTGACCCAGATCGTCGGTGTGCCTACGTTGATCTCTATTAGTATGATTCTCTTCATTCAGTCTCTTTCTACCCATGGCATACTATGGCGAATGTGCACCCTAGATTTTGAACCGTGTTTACTTGGATAGATTTTGTGCCTTTCTCTGAGTACCTGTGTGCTGTCTGAACACCAACGGTTCGACCCCCCGACCCCCCACACCCCTCCCTCTCCCAAACTGACCTTCCAGTCACAACCATCTACGTTCGATAATGTAAACTTACCTATCTGTCGTTCCACGAGGGTACACCGTGTCCTATATAAGTTATGAGGCACTATTTGATATTACCTTTACTTATATTTTCATTACATATACACACATATTGACTCAGTGAAACGACATCTAACCGTGTTATGACACTTAGTTAGTTGATATGAAGTCAAATTTTTTTTTTTTTTTTTCCATGATACATTACTGGACATACCCCTTTCTTGGAGTTTTTCTCACCTATAAACATTACACATTAAGTGAGTGAAATGGTATGTCACCTTTGATTGTGTTGTAACATTTATTCGATACGAGTTACTTTAATTAAAATTTTGTATTTACCGTTTTTTTTCTTGGTCAAGATTAGGACTGAGACGGTGCACGTCAACTGTACTGGAAACCGAAAATAAGGAGTCGGGGTGACAAGGACACGTTTTGTCTCTATCATCATCGTCAAACGAGATTCCTGACTTGCTCCATTGAGAGGAGATCTTACAATCGAAGTTCCTGAAACCGACAAATGACAAAAAGGGGGGAACTGATCTTGTCACACTCTCTTCTCAACCATAAGTCATTTGTGAACAACCCTTCTACCTACCCACCTATCTACCTACCCTCACAATCCGTATCGAGGACCTATCGTCTTTGGTCGATTGTGTACCTCCAAGAGAAGGGAGGTCCGGAGACGGAGAACGTGACGTCACGTCTCGGACCCACTCCTCCTCAACACATAATACCCTCTCTCTCAAAGATGGAACGGTGACAGATATCAGGACTGAGTCTTGATTCACGACTAGTAGTCAAGGGATCCGGTTCTTGAGAATTTTTTCAGTGGAGACAAACGAAGGGTAACACTTCAAAGACGGTCCCGGCAACGGTACCTTTGGGGGGTTCGGGGCCACCGACGAGGTACCCGTAGACCGGACTCACGTCTGAACTACACGCACGAGGGAAGAAGGGCCTGAAGTCTCTGTTGACACGTCAAAGTCCGAAAGAGACTCATTTACCGAGGGGGTCCTACGGCAAGTAGACGTAAGAGAGAGGGTGAGGACGAAGAATTTTGAGAGGCACGCGTGAGGTGAGACACACCGAAGTCAAAGATATTTCTTAGTGAGTCAGGGATCATACAAGACTATTACCCAACCTGTTTCTCCATTCAGTCAGGACTAAAGACGATAGTCAATACTCTATTTGTGGTTACAGACCGAACCTTTACTGGTAAAATGGTTCCCAGACAGAATACGGTCTTTGACACGACCAGTAGACTGTAAACGACAGAGTACAGAATGTTGTGAGAACTTCCTTTCCAGTAAAATAAGGATAAGAGGTCTATTCTTTTGATTCCTGGTTGCTCGATTATACTGAAATGAGGATGAGGAGTGGGGAACTGACAAAAAATTTTGTTATAACGAAAAAGTAAAACCGACACGACCCAGGAGTGACGACACGCGGCCGAGAGAGATCAAAGTCGCTCATCCTCGAAGAGTGACACCACCGAAGAAGACACGTCTCGTGTCGGAGACCCGTGTACCGAGTCGTCAACGACGCGCGTCCGAGAGCCCGTGCACGTCAACAACATCATGTACCCGAGTCAACGGGGCGTCGTACACCTTCGAAGGGTCCGGTCCCTAACTTGGGTACAGGGGACGTAACCGTCAGTCTAAGAATGGGCGGCCTGGTGGTCCCTTCAGGGGACAACTGAGAATCCCTGGGACCTAATGAGACTTCTAAATTTACCTCCCGGGTCGTACCCGGGTCCCTCGATCAGGTTCGTTCAGGAGAGGACGAGGAGTTGAGAGAAGGGGGTTGGTCTTTCGTCGGGGTACCTCGGACCCACCATATAGGTATTGACCGATTAATCACCTGTCTTACAGAACTAATATCGGTAAAGGATAACGACGTTGTTGGTCAGACTCTCTACGGGCGACCTGGTGGGTGTCCCGTGGAAAAAGGAAGGTCCCACAGGTGTAGGGTCACGGTCCACGGAGATCCGTGAAAAATATCGAATGCGAGACCTGGACCAAGTGGGAAGGTTCTCAAATAAGTACAGTCGGAGTAGAAGTACACGAGAAAGAGAGTCTTGTCGGCGATACCTCGGACCTCACCTTCGAGTCACGACGAAGATTGAGTATAGACCCCCGTCCTACCCCTCCCAGAACAATTTATGGGTCCGATCAACGTTATACAACGGAAAAATTCTTTTGCGGATGTGTTCCGTGGTTCGGGAGCAAGTATGGGAAAGACCATCTTTTGTAACTACAATTGAACTCAGAAGACAAATCAATACTTCGTCAACTATTGTGGTTTCAAACTTTGTCGAAGAACACCAGGGTCTACTTTCCTTTTTTCACACAAAAACAACACCAGGAAAAAATTCAAATCTCTAAAAGATAGAGGGCTGTGGTCTTGGTAGAAAAATAGAATTGGTGAGGAGACAAATTGACCATAAGTGATTGACATCGTCGGTGTCTATTACTTAACAGAGACGGCGTCCGAGACGGAACGAGACACGAGTCAGCGAGTCAACACGGACTGAGAAACACTGGGGTACTTGACATCGGGTGGTCCGAGGAGACAGGTACCCCTAAGAGGTCCGCTCTTACGACCTCACCCAATGGTACGGGAGGAGATCCCCTAGAAGGGTTGGGTCCCTAACTTGGGTCCAGAGGACGTGACGTTCGTCTAAGAAATGGTACACTCGGTGTTCCTTTCGGGTTCTTGTGCTCTCACCCATCAGACAGGGAAGAGGTCCCCTGGAAGGTCTGGGTCCTTAACTTCGTCCCAGAGGACGTAACGTCCGTCTAAGAAGTGGTCGACGGGATGGTCCCTTTGGGGTACGGAATAAGATTCTGACCGTTATTTCTATCTCGGGAATAAAATTTACTTGATTAAAGATCCAAGATCCGTCACTTGAACCGTCCTCTCTGTATTTCTACCACTTCCACCCTAGGGAAGGGAGTTCCTCGAGTGACCAATAATTATTTTTGTCTATGAGTATGTCCTTAGGGTCTCACCCGACAGTCCCATAGGTAATCCAGGTAGGTAGATTCACAGCTAACACATGCGAACGACACGAAAAACTATCCAGTGACGGTCCCGGACCAACGACTATAACGATGGTAGTGAAGACGTGCAATACTACGTAAATGACTCTGCGATGGAATGCCCGAAGGGACCACCGAGTATTTCTCGGTGAGAACCAATTCTCAGACGGACACTACGTCCTCTGGGTCCAAGCTAGCGACCCAGCCCTTCTAGGAGACCTCTTCCTTTATCGTTGGCAAGGTCATAAGAACGGAACCTCTTAGGGTACCTGTCTCCTCGAACCGTCCGATGTCAGGCACCCCCAGTGTTCTCAGCCTGTGCTGACTTACTGATTTGGACAAAAATTAGATAAATGGCATAAGGTCTGTAACGTGAGTCGTAGTCCTGTGTCATTACTCGTCTTCTGTCCCGGACGGGAGTTCCTCAAATGGTAGTTCAATGATCTGAGACCACAAACTTATTCTATAAAATTCTTTGGGTCGTTTACGTCTGTTTAGAGAGATCTCCCTCTCCTTAAGTGTAAATAGTAATTAGAGTCAGTCCCTACCCTCTGTTCTTTTGTTCACCTGAGTTGAAGATGTTTATCGAGGGTACGATTACCCTTGTACTACCTCTCACGAGTGACACCGTAGTGACATCACGTAGTTGGCACGGTCGTGGACCGATCGACCCATCCTCTCTCATTGTCTTCCGTACTCACCTCCCCGGGGGGCACTCGGGGTCTATGGACGGTCCGATTAGGCGTACCTGACGTAGGATACCGGTCTACGACATATTGTCAAGTTCCCCAAGGTGGTCCCTCACCCCTCGCTTTTACACGGGTATGGACGGAGTAGAGTGTTCGTTTGTCATCTTCTCTACGATTCCCGTGTCTTATGTCTCCTGACGTGCGAGAAATTTACGACACCTCCTCCTGCTGCCTTCTGACTTTCTGCTGTAGCTCCGAAGGCCGGTCAAATTTACTACCACGAAAGTTATGAGACCCCTCTGGTCCTTTTTCTCCTCTTCCCTTACACAGGTTACAACTTGTACAGTAAAACAGTACGGACACCCTAGAAGTCTCTCTCTCCAGACCCTCCAAACCTGTATTTCCAAACGAGGTCTATTCTCAGGTCTCCTATTATCTTTAAACCCTTTGTAACGAAATCTTCACCATTAGTTTCGGAACTTTAATTTACACTTCTCATCTCGGATTTATTACTCTAGGTCACACCCGAGGACTGTATCAGGTGTCTTAAAGAAACGACCGAGAGGAACGGTACGTCTGGGTTAGTAGATAGATGAGTAAGATGACGTAGGCACTTCGACAGAAATCAAAAGAGTTCGTTGAAGGGGGGGGTAGGGGGCGACGATAGGATACGGGAGAGATCATCGAGAATCGTGTTGAACGGAACCTAAGATTAATCGACACCTATTCGAACGGAAACCCGAAGGGTCCACCGGTCACCATTTCTTGGGCGGACGGTTACGTCCTCTGCATTCTCCAAGTCCAAGTCAGGGACACAACCCTTCTAGGGGAGGAGGGACCTCCTCCGTTGGGTGAGGTTATAAGAACGGACCTCTTAGGGTACCTGTCTCCTCGGACCACCCGATGTCAGGTATCCCAACGTTTCTCAGCCTGTGTTGACTTCGCTGAATCGCACGTACATGTTCGGACGGAAACGGGGATCGGACATTCGAGAACTTCTCGTTCTTGATAAGAAAAAGACGAGACACACACAGAGTGTATCATCCAGTAGTCATTTACGAACCCTTTAATTGAACTTGACTAGTCGGAGTTTGTCACACATTTTGGCAAGATTTACTGTCTGTAATATATATGTGGTACGGTGCACTATTAGTGTCCACGAACACTTGAAAATAATAATAGGAGTAGTAAGCGTGTTCTTTTGACTCCAAGTTTTTACTTTGGTGTCGGTCACTCCTGACTTGGGGTCCAAACTTGAGTATTACCAGTTTGAGGTTTCGGGTACGAGGAAGGGGAACCGGGATACTCAAGTTGTTGTGTCGTAGAAGAGTTAACGAAGATTTCTCTCATCTTTTAAATTATAGTAGATTTATAATTCTTACTGGTCAGATTAAACCTCCCCTCCTCACTTTTAACGGTGTTAAAACTTCTTTAAACAAAGAAAAGTAATTATGGTTTTCCCTATTATTTGGATAATACGTCACCCAATTTCTAGGTTTTTCCCCCGAAGGGCCGTCATGTCACCAATTCCAAAACGGAAGGGTACGTCCCCCCATGTCCAAGTTAGGGAACAGTCCCTCGACTCTAGAGTGTACGGAGAACCGGTTTTCTTATCTTGTAATTTTTTTTTTTTTTTCATTATCTAAGTCAATTTTGAAATTTTTTTATGTTAACTTTCTTTTCTTTTTTCTTTTTCTGAGATGGTCCCTGGTGCTCTACAGTAACGTTCGCGTCTCTGACCCCTTACACCAAAGAAGAAGGACCAAGGGTAAACCTTTAGTTGTCCTAAGGGTTCGGGGTCCGAGGAGAACAAAGGAGTGGAACCCCTGAATGCATAGAAACACACACAAGGAGAATGTCCAAACGACTTTTCGGGGCACTTGTTCTGCCGGGACTGCGACTAACGGCACTCGAGGACACAGGACCGGTACCACACACCGTCAGTCTACAGGACAGGGGAGTGCCACTTCCACTGCGACGTGCACGGGCTCGTGAAGTAGCGTCTGCCATTCTCGACTCGCAATCTCTGCGGGGTGCGGCCGATCCGTGGACCGTGAGGACAGACCAGCCTACAAAGGGTACTTGTAAGGGGGGAACTTGCCCGGTTTTGATCCCTCTCGTAGGTTTCTGGAATTTTCTCTAGAAGTAGTAAATCTTAGGACCCAATAAATTATGTTGCTTTCTGACGAAAACAAGGTACCCGTTCCTATTCCAAACAATTATTTCTTAAGTCTGCACTCAAACGTCTTTCTAGCTCATGAAGTCTCTTGGATGACAAAGAATAGTTCGAACACGTAGGACGACAACAACTCAGTGAGTCAGTACAGGCTGAGAAACGTCGCGACACCCGGTGTCGTACGGTCCGAAGGGACAGGAAGCGATAGAGGGTCTCAAACGATAAGGTTCGATTTATACGGTGAGGGAGGGGGTTTTCTTTTGTCAGAAACGAGTAATTTTTCATACTGTTTCTTCTGACATACTCGAAACACCTTTGAAGGAACTCACAGGACCTAATATAAGTATAGAGTAAGGGACATTTACATGAAATGTTCGTATAATATAGGATGGTAAATGAGAAGTGGGTTAATTAAACTTAATTACTCTGTATCATCAACGACATCAGTAAGCGTTTCGTACCAGGTTCTTTGACTAATTCCGCGAACTATAGATAACGATTTCACGGGAGGTCTTTTACCAAGGTCAAAGGCATGTAGGTCGTCTTACACTACACAAAGGGGTTTGCAAACCGTAATAAATAAAAAAAAAATGTTAAATATTGTGCATATAATATTGAAAAGGAAAAATATGTAATGTCTTCTTAACGAAAAGAGATATGAGAAGGTAAACCCTTTTCTCAAAAAAAAAAAATTACTTCATATCAACTAAATGTTACAACACAATTTAAAACGACATGTCGATTCTATGTATGTATGTATATATGTAGATATATATTTTAGCACATATGTGTACACGTGTGTGTGTAAAAATACCCGGAAGGGTCCACCGCGATCACCATTTCTTAGACGGACAGTCACGTTCTCTCCATTCTCTGGAGATCCAACCATTCTAGGGGACCTCCTCCCGTACCGTTGGGTGAGGTCATAAGAACGGACCTCTTAGGAGTACCTGTCTCCTCGGACCGTCCGATGTCAGGTATCGCAGTGTTCCTCAGTCCGTACTGACTTCGTTGAATCTTATGTATCCGTGTACGTAAAAATTATAGGCAAAGGTAATACCGAATAGTGTCCTACGAAATATATCAAGGGACGTTTGTCCTCCTAGAACAATAGACAGGTAAGATACATTCTCAAACGTAGACGATTGGGGTGGAGGGTTGCGGAACGAAAGGGGTGGGGGAAGGGGAACCGTTGATTGTTAGAAAGAGGTATAGGCACTCAGACAAACACAAAATATCTATTCGAGTAAACACAACGTAAAGTCTAAAGCATACATCCACTATAGTTTACTATAGGCAGAAGGACTGACTCAAGGGTATCCTACTCATAGAGACCAGTATAAGTAAAACTATGGCTACGTAGTTTTACATAAGGGAAGAAAAAAATGCCGACTCAGAATAGGGCAACGAACGTACATGGCGTAGAAGAAAAGACAATAATTAGAAATGACCTCATATCAACTAAATGTCACAACGCAATCAAAGTTCACATGTCGTTTGACTTAATATGTGTGTGTGTGTGGTGAGAAAAAGTCTAAGAAAAGGGTATATCCAATAATGTCTCACTTCCAGGGACAGAATACGTCATCCAGGAATAATCATAATTATAATAAAAATTCACATAATTTTCAATGGTATTTATATTATTTCTTCTGTATAATTCATACGTCGAATTACTTAAAAATGTAAAAAGTGGGTCTAGTTTGTATTTTGTGATAGTCTTGGTAGTCGAAGGAATGTGGGGGAGGGTCACTTAGGGGAGGGTACCTATTGGTGGGAAGACTGAATTCGTGGTTCCCTCATGGTAATAAAAAAAAATGAGAAAAAGACAACCTATATATAATCTACAAAAACTCTCGGAATGACATATAAACAGGGGGAATACGGTAACGTTGAGTTAAAATAGAGATTAAAAATTCAATGTCACAAATGTCGTATCGTGAATAAACAAGTCATACAAGATAGGTTTCCCTTGAAGGTGGAGGAAAGGGACTTTGTGGAACTGAAGATGATTTCGTAGGACACTAACGAGGATGAAGTGGTATCACTTGATCGGGGATGAAATTTAAAAATCTTAATAAAAATAACTGCATATCAAGTACACGTTATAATATTTTCTAAGTCCACATGTTGTATCATTAACTGTTAAAAATTTCTGTTGTAAGGTAAGTGTCAATGACATTTTATAACCGATATAAGGGATACAATATGACATATAGGAATGCCGAATAAATAAAACATACATCATGAAGTATGGAGAATTAGGGGAGGGTAATAGAAAGGGGAAGGGGAAAAGGAAAGGGGAGACCATTGGTGACAAAAAAAAAAAAGAGAGAGAGACACTCAGATAAAGAAAAAACAAGAACAGTGAGTAAACAACATAAAAAATCTAAAGTGTAATTTCACGATAGTATGTCATAAACAGAAAGAGACAGACTGAATAGAGACCGGAGTAAGACTGTAGTGTTATCAAAACGGTAAAAGAAGTTCCTATCCCACTAGGAAACTAAAAGGATAGAGGGTTGATATACGAAAGATTTTTTAGACGAAGGGTACTTCCACCCTGTACTAGATTGTTTCTTTTTTTTTCTGTATACATAACTTCAACCATCCCAAAGATTGAGACTAAAGACCTTTATACTATACTCTTACAAAACGTCTCTCCGTTCTCCTCTTCACTACCGTTACCATGGATAAAGGAACTTGGGAATGGTAGTGAACCGTAATTATAAACATTTACGTCAGTCTATGTCGTATGTATTTCTTACGTCTAACGTACATATATTTAGTCACCAAAAAATTTTGTATATAAATATGTCGGTTTGTCTTTATATCGGGGGGGGTGGGTGGGTTCCGTTGACCGACTCAATATTCGTCGTTGTGACAGTATCACTCCGGATAGTACCACTCTCGTTAGGGGTAGTTTACCCTCTCTTAGGTAGTTCTGCTCCGGTGGGTTCCTGGTACCGGTTCCGTCGAGAGTGCCAAGAGTGGAAAGGGGTACTTCGAATTCGACGGTTTGACGGTGGTTGGGAATCTCACGAGTCAGTTGGTGCACGGAAACCCGACAGGTACCACGACTTCACAACTTCCACCGACTCATTACCCAAACCAGAAGTCGCCCCTCTATTACCTAAGACATGAACACAATGTTGTATCAACATGAACTATGAAAGACGGGTAATGCGTTTTTCCAGTCATACTATATCATGAACAGGTCTCGGGTCGACCGTTCTCGTTATTTACGTTTGTCTCAGGGGTAGGTTCGGGAACCGTCTATAGTGGGAAAGGAAACAGACCCAGAAGAGTTCTGGTGACCACCGAAAAACGAGACGATTCGTGGATCACTTCTCTACCCGATCCACACACAGGTCTAACTGACCTAAACCGTAACTAAAAAGTCGACACCGGACATTCACTAGACGTAAACCTAATCTGTTGGGTTCACAGAGTACTAGGGGTCTTGATCACTTGGTATAAGAGATACTCATCTAGGGTTCATAATTACCAGAATTGTTTTTGAGCTCCTCCAGGTAATAGTCTTCAAACTCTCGACGTAGTTATAAAGACATTCACAATGAAAGGAAAGGAGATTGTCCCATTATTGAGGAACTCTGGAGAACGTCGGGAGTATTCCCCGAAACAAAAGAAGGTAGAAACTGAACTAGGTACGATTAAATAGCTCGACGGAGTATCACGTTAAGGTCACTAACGGTTATTGTGACTTATAGTACACTCACCAGTGGTACGAAGTATTGTTTCGTCGAGAATAGTGTACCTAAACCCGAAGTAGATTTAACGGGATGTCCATTGTAATAACTATTTATCTATAACCAATTGTAGTTCTTGAGCATACTCAACTCTTAAATCAAAGAAGTTAAGAACCCCGAAGGTCACATGTAATCCTATACAAGTGGGTTCTAGGACCGACATATTATTAGGTCATCTTCTGTGTTGAAAATTTCCTTATTCAACAGATCTAATTTATCTACTTTACCAAGGTGAGATCACATCTATCTATGGTGATGCGGATCTCAAAAGACAAGACAAAACAAGACCGTTAACATGAAATTCTTCCAGTTACTATATAACCTTCTGTAGGTTCTATTTCCTGAGCGTCGGTTCTCTAACCTTTTTGTAACAGTTATACATTACCGAAGAATTCCTTTACTACCTTCTTTTAGTAAGACATTCTTCACAAATTCCTTGAGTCTGTTTTTCACTTGAACCTTAATAACTCGCATAGACAATACTTATACGTCACAAGTTTTGTGGAATGTATTTCAATGATTAAATTAAGAGTTTCATCTTGACACTCCGTCCTAAATCGTAGGAGAAAAACGTATGTACCTTCCATCCAAAATCTCTACAATTCTCTAAATCGGTCTAATTGCGTGTCTTCACTTCGTTCGACACGTTCGGGTTCGGTTGGATTTGGTGAATGGGTACGAAAAGGGTGTACGGTGCCGAAGTGTTTTTACTGGTGCTGTCAATAATAAACAGAACCTTTCCCTCGTCCGAACAAGACTTTCAGGGGTCCTTCGTTTTAATCTCGATATACCCAATACTTCCACGAGTCTCTACCCTCTTTTAACTCATAATCAGACTTTTATAGAGGTGAAAGGTTCGCAATCAGAGTAGATATTTCCTCCCCTATTATCAGCATAAATAGAGTACCTCAATAACACTTCTTATTTACTTTATTACGAGCATTCTGAAAATCGAGTCATGGACTCTAGATCATTACCGAGTTATTTAACATAATTACAATCATCAACACCATTATGAAAAATTATAGTCTTACCCCAGTAACGTTCCATTACTCAAGGGGTAGTCGCCCTTAAAGGACTTTTATCTACTGGTGCAAAGATACTTCGGTGTGTTCTTTGCATTTCTTTATACAAACCGATACCATGGTTTATCAAACTTAACCTCGGTAAAATGGTCTTATATTTAAAAATTTTGTAATTTTCAGAGTCCCGGAAACCTCATGTAAACAAATAAGAAATGACAAAGTAGGGACTCATAGTGAGTAAGAAACTGGTCCGAGTCTTTACCTCACTCTGAGTCGCCACTCAATACCGGTCACTACAGAGAACCGATTTATATGGGGAGACACCTTGTGTCCGAAACAAGAAAATACAACTATACGAGTAACCACTCGTATAGTACCTTCGGTGGTACGAAGGGACCACCGAGTCTACCACTTCTTAGACGGACGTTACATCCTCTGGACCCAAGGTAGGGACCCAGCCCTTCTAGGGGACCTCTTCTAAATCGGTCTAATTGCGTGTCTTCACTTCGTTCGACACGTTCGGGTTCGGTTGGATTTGGTGAATGGGTACGAAAAGGGTGTGCGGTGCCGAAGTGTTTTTACTGGTGCTGTCAATAATAAACAGAACTTTTCCCTCGTCCGAACAAGACTTTCAGGGGTCCTTCGTTTTAATCTCGATATACCTTTCTCAGTCTGTATCGACTCACTGAATTGTGAAAGTAAAATTGGATTTGTGTTTGACACAAGAAAATACAACTATACGAGTAAACCGTATTTATAAGGACGTTTTTATAGATAAACAATTCCAGTTCAATTACAGAATCGTAATTGAAACCCCAACCTGACTCCATCATAAGTACAGAAGAGACAAGGGACACTAACTCTTTAACCCCTAATACCCAAGGAATGGTCGGATACTGTAGTAGTTCACCTTTGTAAGTAGTAATCCTACGGGACCAAGTAATTATACGGGGTACACATCGACGAAAACTTGTGTAATATATGTTACTTAGAGCGAGATGTAACTAAACGAACGTGGGGACGAAATACGGAAAGGTGGGTTCTCTCATTCGATTACACACCGACACGGCAATTACTCCTTGCTCCAAGCATTAACTGAAGTCTCGTTCACACGCCACTAAACTTATGTACCCTCTTCAGCAGAGTTAAGAACCTTCACCTTTAATGCGGTGTGACTTCCACTGACGAATCAGTGTTTGGCGGTTCGTTGAACAGATTTCTCTCATCCAGGGACCAGTAGAACGAGGGACCCCAGTAGACCTCGAAACAAAACATTGTAAATCAAAAATAAAGTCTGGAAACTCATGGTACCTCGTACAAGCACGCATTTCCACGAGAAGTTCTACTGGAGACGGAAAAGGAAGCGTGTGTGAAGCACCACAACTCCGTCTATCTGACGACACGGAACGTACAGGAGTAAAGCTACACCACGTACGGAGGAGCACAGACTAAAGGAGGAAAGAGGTTTTTTTGAAGAAGTTGTTTTGGGGATTTTGAAGAAGTTTCTTTTGTGGGTAGTCTTTATTAGCGGGGAAGGAACTTTTAACGTATCTTGATATAAACATGGAAAGATTATTGGGGCCCCAGATTAAAGGTAGTGACAATAACAATGCGTATACAGTAACAATGTTGACGGTACTAGGATTCTTGACCGGAGGACACAATTTAGTTCGTGGAGAGGTCAGAAAAGTGTTGTGACTTTTACCTCGATAGAAAATTTTACCTTTTAGAGTTGTACAACGTAGGACGGTATTTTACAAATTCACGAAGGAAAAAAAAGGGAAAAAATTTTTATATAATAATAATAAAAAGGAAATGTTATAACATAACCACCGTCTAAGTACAAATTCATGAAGAATAACAAGAACATGAACAATATTTCTGACTTGCGAAGTTGTACCGGAAATTCAAGGTCGTTTTAGTCCGAGGTGGAAGGAGAGGTCGGAGTGGAAAATGGTCGTTTTAGTCCGGGGTGGAAGGAGGGGTCGGAGTGGAAAATGGTCAGAGAGAGGTCAACAGGGGAACTTATAGAAACCAACAGAGGACGGAGTTCCGGAAACGTGTACAAAAAGAGTGAAAGTCTTTTAACGAGAGTAGAGGAGTCAAAGGAACTCTGTTTAAAGTAAATGAGTTGTCACTAACTGGAAGGAAAAAGTATAGTATCGGAGACAACCCGGGTATTGATAAGTAAGAGGAACTCGGGACGAGACAAGAAACTAACGTACGAAAAGATAAACATTATAAGAATGGATCAATTATAACCCGAGTGGGGGATTCAACACTCGAGGACTTCCTAACTGTAGTGGAAACGAACAAGACGTGCAATATAAGGCCTGTCGTAGGTTTTGTCGCACGGGGAGGTCTCGAAACCATCTTACTTTTATTTATTTATTTACTTCACTAACATTATCGGTCTGACTTTAAAGGAGGTCCCGTTTCGGTGGTAAATAAGTACAGGACTTAAGGACACTTCGGATTGCCTCTAAGACTGAGGAATCCATATGCTATGCTGTCACTACCGTCCCTTTACTTACTTCCGTCTCCCTCGTCCGTCCACCTACGGCTCCGGGACTCTCCGATGCAAGACTGCGTACTGTCACGTACTTTAGACTCCGACGGAGGAGAGGAATATTAACTGAAGTGAGGGGTTCCAAAATCAAGGGTAGGGGTTTCTATTCTTCGAGGTTAGTTTGAGTGTAGCACGGGGGGCAAGGGGTTGTAGTGTTGCTTTGTCCGAAATAGGGTCTCGGGTCCTTCTTCCCTTTGATATTTAACTCGACTCTAAGTCTTGTGGGTCCCTCCTCCACCGTTACTTTACGGTTATTTGGTATAATTATACGACTTTAGTCCTTCTTGTCCAACTTGAGGTTGGGTCTCAATTATTGATATGCACTCTCTCACGCCCTCTTCCGTTCCGCTCCAAAGTCAGTCTTAATTTTACTCCAGACATTACTTTGACCATTATATTAATATTTGACACTTTTGAAAAAGGGAAAAGGGAGAAGAATTACCTGTTGAACGAATCGTTACCGGACCTCGACCACGACCCTCGACACCTCTGGGGAATCTCACCTTAGGAGGGGGGGAAAAAAAAAGAAAGCAGTTGAGAGAAGTAATCTTTTCAGATTTAGGTGTTTTGGTACCTTCCTTTTTTACGTAGTTTCGGAAAAGAAGGAATTTATCATTGACTAGGGGTCCAATTCCTACTGTCCCTTGAACTCTCTCTTGTTTCGGGTATCTTGGTAAGGTTCTTCGACTTGTCCGAGTTCGAAAATTTCTATGGTGTTGTCTATCAACCCAACCCCAAAAATTACTGTGTAACACGATGCCACAATCGAACCGAAGGCTGGTCCTACTTGACAATGATTAAAGAGAAGAATTGTCTTCCCTATTGACTCAAACTGTAGATTTTAACCTCTGATTAAAGACACAAAACTATCGTCTAGCTCAGGTTTTTATATAATCATCCTTGACCCCCGTCTCTCACCACCGTTCCCCATCCCGTAAAATTAAATAACCGTAATTATTAAGATAAGAAGACAACACTCGTCTTCCGGTGAAACTGAAAGACTGATCCTCCTCTCTTTCCGTCCACCCTCGAAACTACCCTACCTCGATTTCCTACATCTCAATCTACAAACATATTAAGAACCGAACCACAAACGTTTCACCATATCACAATGCCGTTCCCACGTCACGACCCTATCTCTTCACGCGCACCATGTCTCCAATCCACGCAACTGGACACCAGGTTCCCTACACTGAAGATAACGGTCAAGAAGACTAAAGAGGAAACACTGGAACCTGTATAGTTAACTGGACGGGACTGAGAATAAAAACAGTAGATTTTCGCTACAATTACGAGGAACGGAGTTTAGTACCAGTCACTCGAACTACTCACACCTTCATGAACTGGTCGACACTCTTGTCTAGACTACTACTCTTACAACACGAAAGGGAAAGACAAACAAGTCACATAATAATAAATACTTCCACTATTTCTTCGACCCCTCTCCAGAAGTATCCATACCGGTCCATTCATCTTCCATGTCAAAATCTCTCCGAATTGAACCGGGGTTCCTTCTTTAATCAATTTTTAAGTCATTATCGTTGTGGAGAAGGACTAAGTACATATCACAGACAAAAGAAGGAAGGAGGGAGGAAGGACACCAGTTGTTTATATCAAGTAGTCGGAGGCGTCGGACGAGACTACGACCCCAACGTCTCTATCTATTTTGCGGTAGAGACCGGAGGGGGTTGAACCACCATCACTCTGTGACGGTTCTTCTACTATATCCGTTCGTCACACCATTTGTAGAGTTTCCCCATGTGTGACCCAAGAGACCCTTTGTCTCCTCCCGGGCGGTTCATCGGGTCCGACCTCTACCCCACGGTTCCCCTCCTCCAGAACTCCTCCGTTCTCCGTGATGGACTCAACCCAGAACTCGGTGACTACAAGGGGCCTCCACCCAGTACACACTGTGTCCGAAGACCCCCCCCCCCCCCCCCCCCCCCCNCCCCCCTCCAGCACCTGTGAACAGCGACGTACGACAACAAATTCGGAAGGTCGTTAACTAACACTAACACTAACACTAGCATTGTCGCGACACTTAACCATTGTAAATCTCTTGTAACGATTCGTGGCCCGGAGTGCGACTCACGAAACGTTTCGTAATGGAGCAAATTAAGATAATGGTGTACATCACACAATCGGCGAGTCAGACAGGCTAAGAAACGCTGGGGTACCAGACATCGGGTGGTCCGAGGAGACAGGTACCTTAAGAGATCCGTTCTTATGACTTCACCCAACGGTAAAGGAAGAGGTCCCCTAGAAGGACTGGGTCCATAGCTTGGACTCAGAGAACATGACGTCCGTCTAAGAAATGGTAGACTCGGTGGTCCCCTTGAGGTTGTACCTTAGATGGTCATCATCTAGGTCCGTAAAAGAGGTAACATTTAAATTCCCTTTGATTTCGACTCCCTCAAATACACTGGTGAAGTCGTAGTGTGTCCGTCATTCCCCTACCCGTCTTAACAATGTTTAATCGTTGGTACTCTACCACCATCTCTTAATAAGTTACTGTTCCAACCCAAGATCGATCAGGTGTTTAAGTGGACCTGAAACCCGTTGAGAGATAAAGAGATCTGAAAAAGATCCAAAACTGTAACATTTTACCCTCTTTACCTTTTTCCACCATGAATTTTAAGGAGGGAGCAGAGTATAAGATTGTCATCTTACTCTTTATGGCCCCAAGTCTCATGGGGAAATGAGTAGGGTGACCCAAACACCGGAGGCCTCAGAAATACTTTGTTAGGGGAATCGTAGAGTCAGGAGATAAAAAGATGAGAAAAAACCCTGTCAGACATCGGTCCGTCGGAGGACTCGTCCCTAGAACCCTCGTGTTCGTCGACTCGTTTGGAAAGTGTCGGGTGTTCAACGGTAAACTTCTTTCGAATCTTCCTAGTGTCGGTTCGTACACGTCCCTGGTGTCCGAGGGGCCCTACGTTCACACTTCGTCTTTCGTCACCCATCGCCCCGACGCCACCTTTTCTACGGAGAGCCAGAGATTGAGGGTCGAAGTTGACGGCTCCCGGGAACTCGTAGAGTCTACGGTCACTCTCCCCCTCCTACGTAGTATAAGTCTTCCTTTACTACTCTACCCTCCTTGGTAATTTTGGACACGGAGGGGAGACGAAGAGACGGAGGGGGACGAGCAAGAAGTGGCGGGGGTGGGATAGGTGGGGGTCAGAGACGGGTCGTCTCGGAACGACAAACCGAAAGGAGGGATCGGTGGGGAGATCTAATAGATTCGGTTTATATAGATGTCACCGTAGCGGAACCAAACAAAAAGAAAAATAAATAAATAAATAACAAAACCTCCCTTCCCTCAACAACCGTTGAAGGACTTCGAAGCGAATTCAGGGACCCGTTGAGTGGGAATCGACCTTGGTAGGGGTCTCCGACCTGATGAGGACTTCAAAGGGACCGAAGGGAGGGGACTAGAGTGGGACTAAGAGTAAACCTGAAATGGTCACTTAGGCGGTTCGTCCTGACGGTAGACTGTGACGACAGACGAGTCACGGTCCTGGGTGTGAGACCTTGAGTGAGTCTATGATAGTCGAGACTTCCTTGGACTTCATCCCCTTTCCTACGTTCTACACTTTCGTCTTTCGGAATCACAATCAACGAGTCAGTACAGGTTAAGAAACGCTGGGGTACTTGACATCGGACAGTCCGACGAGACGGGTACCTTAAGAGGTCCGTTCTTGTGACCTCACCCAACGGCAAAGGAAGAGGTCCCAATCGTCTTTTGGAGGTCGTGTTTAGACGTGAGGAGGTGAATGATTGATACCTAGAACCTGTTCAGTGGAACGTAGAGCCTTGATAGTCGAAGTGGTAGACATTTTCATGTCGAAAAGCGGAGACGACGTGTCCCGCAACTACTCCAACTTTATCTTTCATCATACTTTTATCGGAGCTTATCTACGAGACATTTACGATTCGAATGGGGACTTTCCCTAATGTGAATGATAAATGTCACTGTCTTACAGACATTTCAGTTTCTGTCACTATCTTCCGTATAGTATTAGACCTGGTCTTCCCTGTATGTCTATTCTTAGTCGTTCCAACGGTCCCTTCGGACCACAAAAGGTGACCTGTCTAGACCCATTTGCAAGTCCCTCGGTCTCCTAAACAAAGCGGAACCTAAACAGGGTAGCCTCCTTCGACCTACCTGTCCCTAACTTCACTTTGAGATAAGAGACAACCTCTACCTCTCTCCCTCACTCCTGTTCTTCCTACTGGAAGGGCCATCTCCGTTGTCATACTCGTTTCCACACCGTCCTCTCGTCTCTCTTAGGTCTCGTAGACCCTAGGTACTCCGAACGCGTTCAGATTTTCTTCCTCGTTCACTCTTTTCGTCTCCAAAGACACAGTCCGAAAAGGGGACCTTCACCAACTCCCAGTACTTCGACGACTTCTCGAAATTCGTTCCTGCACACTTATCGAATTTCACAATTCGAAAACACAACGAATTTCCGTTACGTCATACAATTGAGTCTCGAGTCCGATATCTCGGTCTATATAGACCCGAGTTGACGACCAAGATGATTATCAATAAACTACGACGTTTTACAACGAATTTGGAGACCACATAAAGAATTAGACATCTCACCCATATTATAATTATTGAGGGCGAATCCTTTAAATTTACTCTATTATAGAGTGACGATAAATCATCTTACAAACCGTCCATCCTTTGTGACCCATTATGATCAAAAATAACTGTAGTAGTAGAAGTAGTCAGAGAGGACAATATTCAATCCAGAGGGATACTACACTAGGACTTGAAAAAAAAGATGTGAATTGTGTAAATGGTAACGAATAAACTACAGATTAAACCAATTCTCAGACCCGACATCTAAGTATGTGAGACTCAAGTTATGGACAGAGGTTATGAGGGATCGATACATCGTACCTTAATCAATCAATTAAAGATTTGGAAAACCAACGAGTAGAAACTGTACCCCTACTATGGTCATTTAGTGGAGGTCCATATTATCTTACTAATATACTTCGTGACCTGTTCCAGAACCGTGTGTCCACTCTGGACCTTTTATCGTCGGAGACTATCACGATGAATTTGGGGATTCTCGTTCTCAAGATCCACAGAACAAGAACACCTTAGAGGTCATGTGCGAGTCCTAAGTTATGTCTGGACACCTACCTGACTAGCGTCACGTCTTCGACTCAGACTCCCCGGTTCTGTCTTCCGTTCGTTGAATAATCCCCCAACAATGTAAACCAGATAGACGATTACAGACTTGTTCGTCATTCTCCCTTCCTGAAGGGTCACCAGACACCAATTTTTAGACGGAAGGTTGTGTCCTCCGTACCCAAGTCAGAGACCAACGCTTTGATTGTAGGGTGCATACACACAGACACATGTGTACACGAGTCGGACCTGACATCGAGTGGTCCAAGGAGACAGGTACCTTAAAAGGTCCCTTCACATGACCTCGTCCAGCGTTAAAGGATGAGGTCCCCTAGAAGGTCTGGGTCCTTAGTTTGGGTGCAGAGAACGCAGAGGCCGTGACCGTCCCTCGAAGAACTGGTGACGCGGAGGGTCCTTCAGGTTATAAGGTGTATTTGTACCGTTGATTTGAGTACACGGCGGTGACTCGGGCGTAGGAGACCTCGGGTACGTGGTGTCGATCCTTCGGGCCTACGACGTTGTTTCTGGGTCACGTCGGTTATTACACCTTTTTTTTTTTTTTTTCTCTCTCTTCACTCTCACTTCTATTCCCTCAGGATATGTTGACCTCGACCTCTTCCGTTACCGTTGGGTGAGGTCAGGAGAGCGGACCTCTTAGGGTCCCTGTCCCCTCGGACCACCCGACGGCAGAGACCCCAGCGTGTCTCAGTCTGTGCTGACTTCACTGAATCGTCGTCGTCGTCGTATGTTGACCTCGTTCCTTCGAATCGTCAAGAAACATTCCTCCTCGGCTCCTCCCCTTCCTCAGTTTCCGATGAACCGCGATGAAGGACCCTAGGGAATCTCCAACCTCTGGGGTTTGTAGTTTCAGTCTCGTGAAAACGGTTCGACACCCATCGTACTCGTCATTGTCGTCTCACGTGGCAGGTCGAGATTGAAGTGGAAAGGACACTCCGATGAGGTAGCAAGTTTTTGTTCCTACGATTACGTAGTCCTTAGTCTGGCCTTAGTACTCGTAATTCACCAACAATTTACGTTCTCGGACCGGTACCATTTATGTGGGTTTTCGATGAATAATAATGATAAGACGAGTACGTGGTCGAAAGGATGCACTCTAGTTCTTAGCCTACGGGTGGAGAACTAATACAAACATCCCTTTTTTTTTTTCTTTCCTTTCTTTTTACGTTCGTTGAAACTTCTTGTGTACCAGAATCCTGGAAATGTTTAGGATGGACCTACCTTTAATAAACGTTCTCTACAGTGACACCAGACACTCGTGTTAATTAAACGGTCGAGAGACTTCCGACTCGAAGATTTCCAAACTTAGTAAACTCATTATAAAGTCCACTTCAAAGTGGAAACCCAGTCCTCTCCCACTAGTTAGAGCCGGGGGTGTGTCCACGACTGCTCTGGCCACTCACGCTTCCGAGACCTCCACCGACAAAGGACGTCTTTGAAGTCACGCCTCGGACCCCGGACGGCACCTTCGTCTCCGGACTTCCCTCCGGGTCCCCGGGTCGCTGGCCTTGACCACAGTGTGGACTTTATACCTTAGTCAATTGTTACCGTCGAAGACGAAGGAGCTCTCTCTCTTGTTTCCCCACTCCGGTGTGGCACCGGTACACCGTTTCGTCGGTCGAACTGTTAAAAGACTTAACATCTTACACTCTCACCTTTTATACAAGTCGGAATAGAAACGAATAAAGGGTAAAGAAATCGTGACGTCGGTTTACTCTACCGACAAAGGACTTCCAGGTCCAAGAGAAAGTAAAAAGGAACTGCTGGTGAGGAAAGTAAAATGGATTTAGGAGAAAAGGGAGGTGAGGGGGATCGACGACGGAAGGAGACACGAAGTTGTAAGTCGAGTCTACACCGGTGGAACTGAAACGTCCCCTCTGTTCCCGGGATCGAGACAGGAGAGACAAAGTAGAAGTAGCGTTGGAACTACTACCCGACACCCTTTGACGGACAGGCCAATAGGGCGTTGACTTGGTATGTGACGAAAGTCCACCCTAGAGAGAGGAGGTGGAACTATCGGAGGTTTAAAACAGTGTCATAGGTAGTGTCTCACCCTCGAGACATCTAGATAATGGGTAAGTTCTGTAACTTTGTTTGTTTTTATTGTTGTCGTTTAGAGTTTTCAGTCAAAGTCTGTAAATGACACAATAAACTACTACTAGGGACAATGGTAAAAGAGAACTTTAGGTCTTAATCTAGAGGACTAGATTGTCACCCTACTGGAGAAATTGTGGTCAGAACTCGGGGTCTTTGTAATCGACGTACCAAAGGTTTGGATGTGGTCTTTGTCTTCTCCCTTAAGAATGATTTTATTCAGAGTTTCTTAAGAACCTCTTCCCTCTCCAACTCAACTAGTAAGTCCCATCCAACCCGAACCTACCTAAGTAGTTGACGGAGTTTCTTAAACAAACTCCTACCTTACTCTGATGAAACACGTCTTCCTTTAGCTAGAGTCGAAGGGGGGAAAGGAATAGTCAGACGACTCAGTCGGGAGTCGGTGTAGGTCGTAGTCAGAAGGGTAGGAGTGAAATGTTTATTCTAGGCAGATATGTTGGTCGTGTACGAATGCCTCAGAGTCCATGAGGTTTGTGTGACCCTCTGTCGTTTCACCTTAAACCTCGGGAAGGTCTGTAAAAAGTTCAGTGGTAGGAAGAGGGAGGGTCCTAGTTCGTGTGATAATCTTAGGTCTAGTTATACTATAACCAATTAATATTTTTATTAGCTGATTTTCAGTAGTACACGCTGGGCACACCGTCACGTCACATGATCTGCAAAACGGATGTTACAGAATTAGAAAGATCTTGTATGAGTGAACACCTTGTCTAGAAATAAAATACTAGGAATACCCCGGACCTCGTCATCTTTACGATAGAACGTTTTTCTTTTTCGTAATGTTTCCGGGGACGGAAGTATTACGAAAGTAAGAGTCACCCTCTGTCTGTGGTTTCGTTTAATCGTTTTATTATCTTATACAGGTCCGTTACTTTATTTACTCTCGACGACACTTTTATTAATTTTACCATATTTTATTAATTTTGTTTCTCCTCTTAACCTTACAATAGAGTCTATCCCACCAGTCTCTTCCGGAGAGACTCCTTTCCCGAAAATTTGACTCTACACTTCCCTTGTTAGCCCGCCCCCCACCCCAACCCCCCCCTCCACAAAGTCCGTCTCCCTTGTCGTTTAGGTTTCGGCGAACTCACTGTCTTCGACTCCGTCCCAGTCTTACCAACCCACCCGTTCCTCCTCCACTCCGACATATCCACCCGTCCTTGGTCCGGAAAGTACCGCGTCCGTAAGAAAACGGAGAGGGAGACTAAAAGTCGTCTCATCCCGAGAGCACTCGTAAGGAAACAAGTCTCCGTAAAGGACAGGTGGGGGTCACCCAAATTTACTTCGCCCCAGAGGAGGAGGAGTAAATGACGGGAGTCGAGTTAAGGACATAGAGGGACCGAGGAGGGTACTGAAGGAAAGGAGACGGAAAGAGGTGCGACGGGATTCTGACTAGAGAGTCCCTGTACGGAGGGTTCAGGTAGAGTCTGTGTCGATGTGACGGGTGAGAATAAGGTAGGCGTCACCGTAGGGTCTTTGGTCGAGTACATTGGTTGGACCGTGGGGTCAAGGGTTGATGTGAACAGTCGAGTAACAAACTCTAGGTATTAATCTCTCCTTACTCTTAAAATGATTCGTTCGACTCATAAACTTTAAAGTTTCCTATTTACTTAACCATTCCACCTTAAAGTCCGTCACTTACTGTTACTAAAAAAAAAAATTCTTAAGGTGGGGGTGGGGGGTGGAACGGAGGGTGAGTAAATTCAGACGCAAAATTTTAGTCACAGGGAGAGACAATGATATCTTCTACGATGAACCCCTTTAGAGTCCCGTGAAAGGGTATTACCTTTACTCTTTCAGTGTTTCTTTGTATGGTCGTTTATTACAAGGAAAAACGGGACCCTATGACAAGTACTAATAAAGAGTCTTCACTAGAAATTAACAAAGCAGATTTCTCATACGTAGAAGAGAGGAGACTGAGAGAAGTACCTCCAAACACTTAACCTAGGTCGATAATCATCGTGAATGATTAAAGGAGACTCAGAAAGACCGACTTCGCGGTCCGAACCTTGTTGAAAATTAAAACAAAAATTAATTTAAAGTCAAGAAAGTTTAGTGAGTGAAAATTACAGGAAAGAAACGTCGGGAACCTTCGTTGTCTTCGATATACAAGAACACCCATGTGTGTGTGCTAGACTACACGTACATGGGTACCGGACTGATTTCTGACTGAGGACTGACTCCAGGTCTCTTCTTCTCCGTTAAGTCTTTTATCTTTACTCAGTGTCTTTGTCGAAAACAAACGTGAATATAACTTTCGAATTCGTCCTCAAGGATAATAATACAAACAAAAACGGTTTGATTTAAAACTCGTTTCGTTGTAAGGGAACATAAGGTGTTGTCCCAATAGTTTATATACATTCATCTTTAACATATTCTTATCGATTGTGATTAATTCGTAAATAATACACGGTCCATGACAAAATTCCTGAAATGTATCTACTGGAGTAAATGTAATTTTCACTCATTAAACTTTGTTACCTTTAAATTAAACGTATGTAATGGTGGGTGTAAGGATACTCTAATAATAGGTGTCAAAATATCGACTCCTTGGTTCCGGGTAAATTGACCTAACAATAGTGACCCAATCAAACACCGGGTCGACCTTGTACTTTTGACCGGCGGACTGAGGTAACAGGACGAGAATTTGTGGCGTGACCTAAGAGGTAGATATTTTTCTGTCTTCCCATAGTAGTAGCTTTACTAAAATTGTTGTTTTTTCCTCTCTCTTTTAACTGATCCAGAAACGTTTTCACTTTACTACAATCAGACACAAACCAGACAAAACACCGGAAACCATTTTGGACTAGGACAACACATTTGACAGTTGATGTGACACCCCAACCCAAGTCTGTGCCTTAGGATCAAACCCATAAATTGACACGAGAAAGTTTGTGAATCGCCTGTTAATTCAAACTTTCGTTTTCGTTTTTGCGTACGGTTTAGAGTGCGTAGTGGAGTAAACGACATGACGACCAAGTTAGTTTTTGTCTTGGTTTGTTAAAAGACGGAATCTTGAAGTGTAATAATAATAATAAACGTTCTTTGAAATAAAGGCAAAGCGAGGAGGGGGGCGGGGGACGGGGCGTGCGTGTCTCGGGCGACCCAGAAGTGTCGTCAAGCACACAGAGACAGAGACGTCGTGCGGAAGAGTGAACATGAGTACGTGCACAACCGCGTAAAGGAACAAATTACGAGAGTATGTAAGAGATATCAGTTCACGACACCACGACACAGAAAACACAAGGGACGACTTACGGGTCAAGAATGTTGGTCCGGACCGTATCCATACCACGAGTTGTTTGAAAGCGGTTGGTATACTTATTTGCTCAAGTCTGAATTTGAGGTGGTTGACGACTTTTCATTTCACGGCCAAAATCTACTTCGTGGCAGGAACCTCAGACACATAGACCTGAGTTACGGTCCAAAGATTAATTTATTAATACACCTGAACCCGTTATTTGAGAAAAAATACGGAAGCTATAGAAGTATATACTGTACCCCCACTCTTATTGAAACGCCCTGTTTGTACGTACAGCTATCTCCTATTTGTTTATGGTCGATGAGAGAGAAAAAAAAGTAAGGAATTCAAAGAAGAAGGACTGTCATTGGGATCTCCATCAATGACAGTAATAAAATTAAGATAAGTTTACCCCTTTGACTCAGGGTTTCGACCATCATCCAAACGGGTGTGAGTGATCGACAGACTGAGGTCTTGGGGGTTCGGGAGAATGACACTCCTAGTTCATTCTATAACCCACATTTCCGAAATGTCTCACAGGAAAAAAATTTAAATTTAAATAAATAAAATTATCCTCCGATTAATGAAACGTTATAACATAACCAAAACGGTATGTAGTTGTACTTAGGAGGTGTCCACATGTGCACAAGGGGTAGGACTTGGGGGGAGGGAGGAGGGAGGGGCATGGTAGGGAGACCCAGCAGGGTCACGTGGTCGGGGTTCGTAGGAGATAGGACGTAGCTTGGACCTGACCACTAAACAAAGTATATACTATAATATGTACAAAGTTACGGTAAGAGGGTTTAGTAGGGTGGGAGAGGGAGAGGGTGTCTCAGGTTTTCAGACAAGAGATGTAGACACAGAGAAAACGACAGAACGTATGTCCCAATAGCAATGGTAGAAAGATTTAAGGTATATATAAGCAATCATATGACATAACCACAAAAAGAAAGACCGAATGAAGTGAGATATTAGCCGAGGTCAAAGTAGGTGGAGTAATCTTGACTAAGTTTACATATGAAAAATTACCGACTCATTATGGGGTAACACATATATATGGTGTCGAATGTCACAGAATTTACGATTCGTTTGTAACGGACAATGATTGCAATCAGTCACAGTCCACCTTAACCTTCGTGGCAACCCTTCATATCCCCGTTTTGACACGCCAGAGCAACAAGTCCGCGGTTCAGTACAGACTGAGACACTGGGGTACCTAAAGTCGTTTGGTTCGAAGGAACAGGAAATGGTAGAGGGTCTCAGACGAGGTTAAGCACAGGTAACTCAGCTACTACGGTAGGTTGGCAGAGTAGGAGACGACGGCGGAAGGGGAAGACGAAAGGTAGAGAGGGTCGTAGTCCCAGAAAAAGGTCACTCAGCCGAGAAACGGAGTCCACCAGTCACATGACGTAGAAGTCGAAGTCGTAGCCAGGAAGGTTACTTACAAGTGCCACCTAAAAGGAAATCCTAACTGAGGAAACTAGAGGAAGAAACCAAGAGTCCATTGTAGACTCCGTCACAAGAAGTTTCTCGACTTTTGTGGTAAACAGTGAAGTAGGCAGACAGGAAGGTAGATGAGTAGGTAGGTAAGTAGGTTTTACAAATGACCAATGGACGATTCACGGTTTGTGTGACACGATTCCTTGGTGTTAAACTTCTACTCAATTTGTACCCACCAGGGAACCCATCAAGTCAGAGAAGGTTTCTGTAGTCGGACGGATTTGGAACAGCGTACTCCTTCTGAGTCATTCCCACACGACTTGAGTTTAGGTGATTGTCACTCTTAGCACATTCACCTCTCGACGTATACGGTCCGGCGACCCCGTCTACCTGTCCGGTGAAGGTCCACTCTCTTGGTCCTTCCTACTTAACTGACACCGACCCAGACCCTCCTGTCCATTCCACTCCTCCTACGAGGTCCTATACCCTTGTTGGACTCGTTTCCGTTCCCCCACCCACCCGATTCTTCCAGTACGTACCTTCGTCTTCGTCTTGGTCAATGGTCAACGACGGACGGAAATGGGTCACGGAGAGGATCAAGTTCCCTTCCTCTTGTGTAAGGAATCAACAGTTCCTGTTTGTTCCTTTATCCTTCGTGTAAAGCCGATGGATGATACACAGACTCAGTTATAGTAATTATATACGTATAACAACAACAAGTCAGTGAGTCAACACAGGTCGAAAAAGACCGGGGTACCTGACGTCGTGCGGTCCGAAGGGACAGGAAGTGGTGGAGGGTCTCAAACGAGTTTGAGTACAGGTAACTCAGTCACTACGGGAGGTTCGTAGAGTAGGAGACAGCAGGGGAAGAGGAGGTCGGACGTTAGAAAAGGTCACTCAGTCGAGAAGTGTAGTCCACCGGTTTCATAACCACGGAGTCGAAGTCGTAGTCGGGACGGTTACTTATAAGTCCCAACTAAAGGAAATCCTAACTGACATAATGAAAGTAAGAAGAGATTCAGAAGACTTCAACAACCATATGACGATAATCGTTATCCTTAACATCGTCGTCGTTGTCACGAGAACCATACTTTTCATTATGTTCTCACTCACTGCATTCACAATTTATACGGAAATAAGTATAAGGACCGGAACTAGACAAACCAACTGTTGAGAAAGTTACATCTGGAAAACTTAAAAATGATAAGGATATGACTGTTTCTAAGTATGTATGTGTATACGTGTGTGTGTGTGCGTGTGCGACTTAATGACGAACAAGTAAAGTTCGAACTGTAGTCTAAGGTGTATAAGAAGTCGTCGAACGAAAGACGTAACTGACACTGTAGAGTCACACCACACACCTCCTACACCGTCAATAACAACAGGTGTAAACTATCTTCTCCTCGGGGCTCCGAGTGTTTCAGTCCATTGACCGTATTCAGGCAGTCGACCGTCCAAACCCCGAGGTTGATCAGGACAGACTGAGGTCTTGGGTCGAGGGACTTCGACATAGGGTTGGGGGAGGAAGACCCCTGTCTCACTTTCTTGAGAACGAAGTGTACTGTAGATGGCCTTTTCATCTAGAGTCAGTAGGAAATAGAGCAAACTTGGAGTTCTGGAAGTAGACCAGGAGTTTATGTTTAGAATAGGAAACAGAGGAATAGAACGGGTCTTAAGTGTCCTCCGACCGGATCGCACCCTGCTTCGGCTCGGAGGAAACAGTACAACGAGGTCCATCGTCGGAAGATATAAATCCGTCGACAAGAGTAGACACGGTCTGCGACTTTAGGCAAGGTAGTTGTACTGACAACCTTGGAGACTAAAAACCTTCGGAACGGGGTACATCACGAGACATCGTGGTATTTTGTTAATCTAAATCCGAATCGTAATTAAACTTAATAACAGGTCAAAGGTCTTTTATATAAGACCTTTATAGTTCTCCTACATAATGTACCGAAACCTCTATAATTCACAACTTAATGTTATAATACAGTGGAAGGGAGACGGTAAAGAGAGAGCGGTCGTGTATGTGTGAGAGTCGTACCAGACTAAATACAAAGTTGTCGATGGTTCTCTTCGAGACATGAATCTCTTTATCAGTCTCTACCTATAACTGTCTTCGGTTTTAGAGTGAGTGTGTGCGCGTGTGTGTGTCTCAGATGTAGAATCATCGCACCTAACCAAAAGGGACTTCCCTCCCCTTATCTTGTATTGGACCACAATGTCGGTCTCGAGATCTGGGTCTCTGTCTACCCTACTCAAGACTAAACCTTAGCTTAGTCAGTCGAAGGATCGACACGTTAAATTTTGTACATGGAAACTGTGGGAAGTCAAAGTTAAAGGAACAGACATTTTACCCCGATTTTCATTGTAAATGGGAGGTCTCAATAAAGATCCTAGTTAATCTAATTATCGTTGTCGTCACTATTTCTTTTACAGGTAAACTTTTCAACGTGTGCCAGTGTACACCATAAGGACGTTTACGATGTTCCATTTATAATAAGTAGAAGGAAATCTACTTCTTCGACTCTTTGTCTTATAATTAGTCTAGGGTTCCAATAAGTTCCCGAAGGGACCACCAAGGCTACCAATTTTTTAGACGAACGTCACGTCCTCTGAGTCCAAAGTAGGGACCCAACCCTACTAGGGGACCTTTTCCCTTACTGTTGGGTGAGGTCATAAGAACGGACCTCTTAAGGTACCTGTCACCTCGGACCGTCCGTGTCAGGCACCCCAACGTCTCAGCCTGTGCCGACTCGTTGATTGTGTGTTCCAATAGGTTTCTTATTCACCCTTCCCGTGAAAAACTTAAGTCCAAACGGTTAAGGGTCCAGACACCAAAAGGGTGACTTAAGTTTGCTCTTCTCTTCTATCCCATTCGCTAGACCTCTCTTCCTTGCGTGCGTCCGTCACTGACTCTCGGAGTTCTCGTCCGCCCGCGGACCGGGACTAAACCGGCTGACCGCAGCTTGGGTGTCGCATCATTACTCTGTCTAGACCCTCCTTAACGATTATACCAATAAGAATCACGAGTGTCAACACTCAGCAGAAACGGTTTGTCGGGGACTGTAAGCACGTCGAATCCTTTCCGTTTTTCTTCGCATAAAGTATCTTTTCCCACCTGATCTTCTTCCCCCTTGTATCCGTTCGATGACGTAGACCTTTTAGTGTGCCCGTCAGTACGTAAACGAGTAGGTAGGTCAGTCAACACAGAATCGGTATGTAAAACACAAAAGTAATGTTTAAAAAACTTGGATTATACACGGTCCGTAAAGAGATCCCGGAGATGTGACAATGGAGTGAGGACTTTGTGTAGAGAAAAACTTGTCAAAAAGCAACCTCATATCAAGTAAAGACTAGGGACCTAGCCCTTCTAAGGGGTCTCCTCCCGCACCGTCAGGTGAGGTCATAAGAACGGACCTCTTGGGGTACCTGTCTCCTCGAACCGTCGATGGCAGGTATCTCAGTGTTTCTCAAGCTGGGTTGACTTCGCTGACTCGTGCGTGTGTCGTGTGTGTGTCAACTAATTGTTACAACACAATCAAAGACAATATGTTGTTTCACTTAGTCAATACGTATATGTATATGGGTGAGAAAAATTCTTTATTATCAAAGGGTATACCCAGTTTAATAACTCATCTCAAGGACGTTGTATAGCATTTCATGATCACGAAGAAGGACGGGATGGGTTGAACGGGGTCCTTTAACTCTTTTAGTCTCGTCCACGACAACTCTATTCGGTACTTAGGTGTGTCTCCTTTACTCGTAAGAACCCACCTACCTTCTTTCAAAAAGAAAAAAATTTATTTCGATAACAGACTCAGAAAGGGTCCGCTCCGATGGTACAACGTGTTGAGGTCCTCGTTGTAGATGTATCCTACGTTAAAAAGTGTCTTAATAGACACAAATACACACACATTTGTGTACGTTTGTATATATGTATCTGTGTGAGTGAATATGTCAACATATATACTTTATGTGTTATTATATATACCTATCTGTTCCCGAAAGGTCCACCACGATCACCTTTTCTTAGGTGGACGAGGAACCTTTTCAATACTGGTTAGATCTATCGTATGACTTTTCGTCTCTACAATGAAACGGTTGTTTCCAGGTAGATCAGTCCCGATACCAAAAAGGTCACCAGTTCATACCTACACTCTCAACCTGACACTTCTTCCGACTCACGGCTTCTTAACTACGAAAACTTGACACTACAGTCTCTTCTGAGAACTCTCAGGGAACCTGACGTTCCTCTAGGTGGGTCAGGTAGGATTTCCTCAGGACCCTAAAGAAACCTTCCTTACTACGAGTTCGACTTTGAGGTCCTGAAACCGGTGGAGTACGCTTCTCAACTGAGTAACCTTTTCTGAGACTACGACCCTCCCTAACCCCCGTCCTCCTCTTCCCCTACTGTCTCTTACTCTACTGACACACCGTAGTGACTGAGCTACCTGCACTCAGACCCACTTGAGGTCCTCAACCACTACCCGTCCCTCCGGACCGCACGACGCTAAGTACCCCAGCGTTTCTCAGCCTGTGCTGACTCGCCGACTTGACTTGACTTGACGGTCACGTCCTCTACGTTCTCTATGTCCAGACTCGGGACTTAGTCCTTCTAGGGGATCTCATCCTTTGCCGTCGGGTGATGTCCTAAGAAGTCAAGACAATGAGTCAATACAGGCCGAGAAACGCTAGGGTACCTGACGTCGTGTGGTGCGAAGGGACAGGTAGTGGTTGAGAGTCTCGAACGAGTTTGAGTACAGGTAGCTCAACCCTACGGTAGGTTGGCAGAGTAGGAGACAACAGGGGAAGTGGACGGAAGGCAGAAAGGATCGTAGTCCCAGAAAAGAAAAAAATAATAAATAAATAAATAAAGTGAAATGTTATGACATAACCTCAGTCAAGAAGTGTAGTCCACCGGTTTCATAACCTCAAAATCGAAGTCGTAGTCAGGAAGGTTACTTATAAGTCCTGTCCTAAGGACGGACCTATTTAAGATACCTGTATCCTCAGACCGTCTGAGATCAGGTACCCCCGCGTCTCAGTCTGTGTTGACTCACTGACTTGTGTAGCTATCTGCATAATTATAATATTACGTATCTTACGTAAAAACGACACATTCAAAAAAAAGGGACCTTATCACGTTACGTCTCCGGGATCGGTCCGTGTCAGGACAGGAATCCGTTAAGTTTATATAAAATAAATTATCAGTATCTTCGAGGTATTTTATTGATAAGGACAACATATCTATACCTTTAACTCCTCAGGACGGTTCTAATTCACTAAACAAGGTTCCAGTGAGTCAATAACTTACGGACCCGATCCTAAATTAGGTACGAACAAACTGAGGTTTTAGGTCTGGAAAGGGAAGATGGATTCAAACACAGAATACACTCGTTGACTGTCTCTTCTTTCAAAAAGTTATAATCGTTTCGTCTCGATTTCCTAGAAACTCAAAAGACTCGTTGACAGATAGTCCAAGTAAGTTCTTCGTGACTAGAATCTAGTTTTTCTTTAGACTATGGTTCTAACCCAAACTACGTATTTAAGGGTTACTTGATTACTTCCGTAAAAAAATTTTTTTCTTTCCCTCTGTTTTATTGACTTAATAATTTTCATTTATCGACGAAAATGAGAGGTGTTAATACGAAATTTTAAAATTCAATGAATTTTTGCTCTTCGCAAAATACTGAAACAAGAAAAAGGGACGACGGATCGAACTATGGTTTAACAATAAGGGACCCCTCTCTTTATTAAAAAACTCTAAAGTTGTGAAGTTTGGAGAAAACAAGTCTGAGTTTATGGGGATTGAGTTGAAACTTCGTTCTCGTCCCTATGCATTTTCGGACATCTTAAGACACCGTTAGACAAAATCGGTCTGAAACTAGTGTTAAACTCAACCCCTTCTGTCTTTTATCATCTTTGTGTTGTTAACGGACCTCGTTTATACCTAGACCGTGAAGTCTGGAGATAAACCCCTCTCCCTCGTTGTGAAACTTTGTTCAAATAAACCTTCATACAGAAAAAGATTGTATCTTATGGTCTCCGGACAGATATAGGCACGAAGGAAAGGACCCTGTAGATCATTACCTAAGAACGCATAGAGAATATACTGTACCCGGAGTGTTCATATAATTGTAAAGTAGAAGGGTAACTTCCTAGAGATCGAATACTGTCGAATAAAGGTACCTTAGATGAGAAAATAAGAAAAATTTAAATTAAAAATAACTTCGGAGTAATTAAACGTTACAACACAATCAAAGTTCACATACCGTTTCACTTGTCAGTCATAATAAAAAGTGTAATAAAAGGTAGTATCCAATAACGTTCTATCCCTCCGAAGGGTCCCCCATGACACGACACAACATAAATCAACGAGGTAGAACAGAGAGACGCTGGAGTACCTGACATCGGGTGGTCCGTGGAGACAGGTACCCTTAGGAGGTCCGTTCTTATGACCTCACCCAATGGTACGGGAGGAGGTCCCTTAAAAGGGTTGGGTCCCTAACTTGGATCCACAGGGCGTAACGTCCGTCTAAGAAATGACAAACTCGGTGGTCCCTTCGGTAGGGTCCACCACGATCACCATTTCTTGGACGGACGGTTACGTCCTCTGTATTCTCTAGGGACCTAGTCCTTCTAGGGCATCTCTTCCCGTACTGTTGGGTGACGTCATAAGAATGGACCTCTTAGGGTACTTGTCTCCTCGGACCTCCCGATGTCAGGTATCTCTGTCTGTGTTGACTTCGCTGAATCTTACGTGTACACGTCGTCTATGACTCACATCAAGGACGACGTAGTCAAGTCAAGTCAAGTCAGCGAGTCAGCACAGGTTGGGACGATATATCATCCAGTGACGACAAGTGGATAAAATGTATATCACCCGAAGGTGACACCGAGTCGACCATTTCTTAGGCGGACGTTACGCTCTTTGGACCCAAACTAGGGACCCAACGCTTCTAAGGGGACTTCTTCTCTTTCCGATGGGTGAGGTCATAAGACCGGATCTCTTAAGGTACCTGACATCAGGTACCCCAGCATCTCACAACCCATGCTGACTCACTGAAAGTGAAAGTGAAAAGTGAAAGTGTTGGTTCGACGACAAGGGAGAGGGTAGGTCACTACAACCCTCACGATCCATCCTTGGTCTAGTCCGTCACCTGACCCGTGGACACCTTACTTACTTTTATCGAAGCGAGTTTACTCCCAGACATAGGACCTGGGGTGATTGGGGGTGCCCCGGGTGTCTATCTTGACATAAAGTCAATAGCCAAAGGAGACATTATAATACGCAATACAAAATATATAAACTTTTAAAATAAGACTCTTTACTAGGTATCCCTGGGTACTGTGTTTTATTTTTCAATTATTTAGCTCGTTTACGGTCCGAATTTTCTATTCAGCGACAGTTTTTTCTCCATGCTGTAGTCAAACGAGTCCGACTGTATTCTCTCAAGGTGTCCACTACACCGACTTTGTTGTCTGTAAATAAAGGAGTGTCAAGACCTCCGATTGTAGACTCTACTTCCACAACAGTCCCAGTCAAAGAAAACTCCTGGAGAGAGGACCCGAACCGTTACCGACAGACTACCGACAGAAGAGGGACCAGAAGTGTACCAGAAGGAAGACACCCACAAACATAGGATTAGAGAAAAAGAACCTTCCTGTTCTTTACAGGAGTGGGAGTACTGAAGTAAATTGGTATTAATAGAGAAATTTCTAGGACAGTAATACTCCATGTCTGTTTATGACAAACTAAGGTGGGTATACTCCATGGAACTGAAGGACCACCGAGCCACCATTTCTTAAACGAACGGTTACGACCTCTGAGCCCCAACTGGGGACCCTGTCCTTTTAGGGGACCTCTTCCTTTACTGTTGAGTGAAATCATAAGAACGGACCCTTTGGGGTACCGGTCTCCACCCGATGTCAGGTACCCCAGCGTTTTCTCAACCTGTGCTGAATCGTTGATTTGATGTTACACTCCATGGATCTTATCAGGTTAAGTATCAGACTTTCATGTAACTATCTACGGTCCCTGTACCCACCCCACTCTTCCCCTCTACCCCTTAGTCACAAATTACACCTGTGATCGATTTGACTCCTCAAATCCTTCCACTTTTTAAGCCCTCTACCTACTACTACTCTCTACGAACTATGACGTTTATATGAACCACGGGGACTTGACTAGTCAATGCATACCAATTTTATCATACAAAATACACTGAAAAAGGTGTTATTATTATTATTAATTTTTTTTTTGAACTTTCCAGCACAGCAGTTCGTGTCAGTGTAAGGCTCCGTGATCCGTAATTTTGAAGTCGTTCCTTAAAGTCCCACCTGAGTTCAGTCGGGTACTGTTCATCCCTGTCAGGTCTCTCTGTCCAACTTCAACTAGGTCCCTCTTCTCTCGTCTTACTGTCTTTCTTGTTCTCGCCAGTCCTCTTCAAGTCCAATCCCTAACTTCAAACACCGTCTAAGGGAAAAGTCTCTACTGACATGTTCTTGGCACGGGGTGGGGGGCGTGGGAGGATGCGGTACTGGGATCTCCTCGACAACGACAGAGGGGTTCTGGCTCATGGGGGTCGATGGTGCGCCAGAGACGAGTGAGAGTGTTTGGGAGTTCGACACCAAAAATCGGAGTGCAAATGTCTCACTAGCGGGGAATTCGTCGCAAGTCAGGTTCCGATCACCGTCTTACGTAAGTCCGGACCGAACCCCGAGACACCTACCCCCCAGTCCCCACTTCATCCTGACTCACGTAAAAAGTCCCTAGAACACCCCGACTTCCACTCTACCCAAAGAGTAAAGACGGGGGGGTATTAAACAGAAGGGAGGACACGGACCTTTCTGTCAGGGGGGTCCAAATTCAGTCTACCCCAGTAGTACCTCAATGTACTACATTATCTCTCTTCCTTTGGACACTAACATACTGTGGGTCTCTTTCTCCCATGTCTTCCCGCTCGACTTATGAAACCCGATTTTGTCAACGGACTCGAAGCAAGCACTTCTGGTAGAAAGTCGGTACGTCGAGAAGGGAGAAACCGAGGGGCAACAGGTGGCACTGGTCTCGGAAGAAAAGTTTAGAAGAGAGGTACCAAAAGTCTCCAGACACAGTACTACCCTCCACAGTACTTTCCCTGAACGTGACGACAGACCGAGGGGTCCGTCAAGACAGACCACTGTGGAGGAAGGCCCCATAAAAATCAAGGGCAGGTATCGAAAGATACAGAAACCCCCGACTACACGGAGACCGAGAGGGCTGAGGTGGTGCCTCACAGGGCTCGAGGGGCCGAGTGGGGACTAGATACGACGTGTTAATGTCCTCGTCCGAATATTAGTCACATTAACTTCTAGTCTCAATTACTCCTGGAGGTACGGGCACGCCAGGGGACTCGTTACGACTCGAAGTTTACGCTCTATTCTTTTGCTAACCCGACTTGACTTTTAGGTAAACCAATTAATCTACTACATATAAGGATGTCGGTCCCCCTCTTTTTATACATATATAAATTTTTATTCCTTTGTACTGTAAAACTTCAACTCTAAAACCTTCTCTAAGAAAAGTCTCAGTAACGAGAGACTCCTTTAACTACACTCGTGCTTCTTCTTAGAGTCTCGTAGGTTTGTCCCTATAAAAACAAGGATTCAGTTCTTTTATTTCATCCCCAGGTAACCTTTTGATTTCCATATACTTTGTGGACCTCTTCCCACAAAAATAAGGAAAGGATACCTAAATAAGAACTTCATGACGATCTTAAATGGGCCCCTCTTAACGAACGAGGAGAAACTGAATGCTGAGAGAGAGAGACAAGTGGGTGGGAGTAAGATGTGTGTGTGTGAGGTTGTGGTTGTGTGTGTGTGGAAGTCTTGGAGGTAATGTGACATTCGTGAGACCACTGATATCAATATATTCCGTACCAGAAGTTCTTTAAGTGTTAGATCTACCCTTCTATTCTTTTCTTCCTAACTTTTTGTATCAAACAGTATTCTAAACGGTCGAACTTGAAGGAGGGAAGGAAGGACCTGTTATTCAAGAGTACCCGCCTGTGGTATAAAACGAGTAGTTCTCGTATTCCTATCCTTTATTGTGAATTATTCACGAAATAAACAATTTACCTGTTTCCTTACTCACTTACTTAGAAACTATCGTATATGTCGGCAATCGACTCAGTCGATGAAACATTAATAATTTCTCTAATTCTCCGTAACTCGGTCCAGACTTGTGTTCCGAAGTCTTCGTTTAGGACGGTCCCAGGTCGGGGCCACCTAGGTCCCATGACCTTTTTTAAATAAATTAATGTCTATATCTCCCTCTAATCTTTGTCTATCACATCATCTTTTTCTCCGACTTAAGTCGATCCTTTTGCCCCTCGCTCTTTCTTTGCTGTGCCCCCTTAGTCAGAAAGGTCTTTGACTAGACTAAAGAAATAAAAAGTCCAAACAAATATATGGAAAAACAATATGTATCCCTACTTATGTCTCAGTGCGCCCCCAGTCGTCTGGACTGGGAACAGTGTTAGTCCACGAAGTATATTTTAATATGTTTCCAGAATACTCAAGTTAGTAGAAGACCGGTACTCCAGACGACTGTAAAATACCGGGAAAGACTATGACCAGTCAATTGGTCTTTTGAATAAAAAGGTCCCCACTAAAAAAGAATTTAGTCCGCGGTGGGAGGTTTATTTCAACGTAAGATATCCCACTCCCACACCACTCAATGTTAGTTCTTTCCTTAAATGAATTGGACTCAAAATTGTACTAATTAGAATTTCCAATTATGAATAAAGAGGATATACGATCAATATAAGTAACATTCCCGTCCTTATACCTCTAAATCGTCGTTTATAACCGAGTTGTTTACATTTGGGAAGTGGTTACAAAGGGGAATTCTAGACAAAACAGAATTCTATCACTATTTCAATGTAAAAACGTATCGTTCCTGTGTCACTAAATATTGTTTCAAGTCACTAGATATTGTTTTCTCTTCTAAGTAATTGAGTTTTTCAGATCATAACGATTGTAGTTTTTGATGATATAAAGGAAAAGATATAAGGTTTATGTAACTAATTATATAAGGGTCCACGGATTCCTATACCTCCGGACTACCGTTAGTAACTGAGTAGTTACTTTTTTCGGGATGCGATTATGAGGTTTGAGAGACACGACAAATACCAACTCTCCAACAGTGTGTTCGATCAGACAGTCGTCTCTCCAAACTGGACTCTGTAGGAACAGTGTGGGTCCCGTCCCTTAATCGTCATTAATAACCGTGCTGTTTACTTTTTTGGGAAGTGGTTATATTAAGGATTAGTTGGGTGATTATGATATGATTACTAGAAGATTGAAGAGTTTTCTCAGACATAAATCTTTCAAAATTTTGTAGGGCACGGAGAGTGTCAACCCTCCGACATTTGTTAGTGTACGCCGGCCTGCTCGGACTAGTCCGTCCGGTCTCTTGGAGGTCTCAAGCATTCAACTTTGTGAGAACAGTGCGGGTCCTTAAAAATAATTGAACTCGACGTTCAATTGAGGAAGAGACTCTCTTTACCAATACCCCCTCTCGAGGGGCATTTCATGAGACCAAAACCCCCATCTACGAGCCCTTGTCCCCCAAAGGACTCCGAACTAGTGCGGAAACGCATACGGTTCGAACGAAGGAGTACTGGAAACAGCACCCGCCTCAAGAGTGCGACCGGGGGTTGTTTTAAGGTGGAGTTGAAAGCAGATCAAACAACTAGAAATAACGGCAGAAGTTTCACATCAGAAATTCGATGTGAAGCTTAAGGAGAGGTTAAGGAGAAAATGGAAAGGGAATATAGATGAACTGAAGGGACCACCGGGTCTACCATTTCGCAGAGGGATGTTACGCTCTCTGAGCCCAAGTCGAGGACCCAACGCTTCTAGGAAACCTCTTCTTTTACCGTTGGGTGAGGTCATGAGAACGGACCCTTTAGGGTACCTACCTCCTCGTAACATCCGATGTCAGGTGCTCCAGTGTTTCTCAGCCTGTGCTGACTCGCTGAAGTTAAAGTGAAATGTAGATGAATTACTCTACCGACCTACCGTAGTGACTGAGCTACCTGCACTCAGACTCACTTAAGGGCCTCAACCACTACCTGTCCCTCCGGACCGCACGACGCCAAGTACCCTAGTGTTTCTCAGCCTGTGCTGACCCACTGAAGTGAAAGTGAAATATAGATGAATTACGAGTAGTGAAAGTCCGTCAAGAATGTCGTGAGAAAGTCACAAGTCAGTGATTCAGTACAGACTAAGAACTTTGAGGTACCTGATGTCGTACGGTCCGAAGGGACAGGAAGAGATAGAGGGTCTCAACCGAATTTTAGTACAGGTAATTCAGTCACTACGGTAGGTTGGTAGAACAGGAGACAACAGGGAAAGAGCAGAATGGGAGTTAGACAGGGTTCTAGTCCCAGAAGAGGTCACCTAGTCGAAAAACGTAGTCCACCGGTTTCATAATCTCTAAGTCGAAGTCGTGGTCAGAAAGGTTACGTACAAGTCCCAACTAAAGGAAATCCCAACTGACCAAACTAGAGGAACGTCAGGTTCCTTGAGAGTGCCCAGAAGAGGTCGTGGTGTCAAGTTTTGGTAGTTAAGAAGTAGTGAGTCGGAAGAAATACCAGGTTGAGAGTGTAGATATATACTGATGACCTTTTTGGTATCAAAACTGATCTACCTTGAAACAGTCGTTTCACTACAGAGACGAAAAATTATGCGACAGATCCAAACAGTGTCGAAACGAAGGTTCCTCATCCACAGAAAGGTAAAGTCAGTGACAGATACCACTAAAACTCGGGTTCTTTTATTTTAGATGGAGACAAAGGTAACAAAGGAGTAAATGAACGGTACTTCACTACCCTGGTCTAGGGTACTAGAAGCAAAAGACTTACAACTCAAAATTCGGTTGAAAAATGAGAGGACAAAGTGGAAGTAGTTGTCCGAAAAATCAAGGAGAAGTGAAAGACGGTATTCCGACCATAGCAGACGTATAGACTTCAACAACTATAAAGAGAACCGTTGGAACTAAGATCAAGTACTAAGTAGGTCGGACTGTAAAGAGTACTACATGAGACGTATATTCAATTTATTCGTCCCACTGTTATATGTCGGAACTACATGAGGAAAAGGTTAGCACTTGGTCCGGTAACAAGGTACAGGTCAAGATTGACAACGAAGAACTGGACGTATCTCTAAAAAGTCCTCCGTCCATTCCACCAGACCATAAGGATAGAGAAAGTCTTAAAATGTGTCAAACAACACTAAGTGTGTCAGTTTCCGAAATCACATCAGTCACTTTGTCTATATCTACAAAAACACCCTTTACTTTCACTATCTGTGAGTCAGTACAGGTTGAGAAACGTTGGGGTACCTGATATATCAGGTACCTTAATAGGTCCGGTCTTTTGACCTCACCCATCGGAAAGGGAAGAGGTCCCTAGTTTGGGTCCAGAGGGTGTAACCTCCGTCTAAGAAATGGTCGACTCGGTGTTCCGTTCGGGCTCTTATGACTTCATCCATCGGATAGGGAAGAGGTTACCCAGAAAGACTGGGTCGTTGGTTGGACCCCAGAGGAACACCTCCTACATAACACAGATGGAGGCGTATGTACCCCGAAGGGACCTCCGAGTCTACCATTTCTTAGGTGGACGTTACTTCCTCTGGACCTAAATTAGGGACCAAACCCTTCTAGGGGACCTCTTTCCTTACCGATGGGTGAGGTCATAAGAACGAACCTCTTAGGGTACCTACCGTCTCGGACCGTCCGATGTCAGGTACCCCAGCGTATCTCAGTCTGTGGTGACTCGGTGGCTCGTGGGTGGCGTACGTAAACTAGAGGGAACAATAAGGCGTCAAAAGAACGACCTCAGGCAGACAGAAACTTAGAAATACAGATAAAGAATGAGCCTCGTCGAATTACTTACAACCCACTTACTTGTACCAAATGCGGAACTAATCTGAAAAGTCAAGGAAAGAGAGCGAGAGACAACACCGTCGACCACGTATAGGAACGGGGAAGCAGGACTCAGGGAGATCGCAGAGACGAAAGTAGTAGGTGTTGTCTTCAAGTCAAGAGACCCACTTGTTCTCGAGTCTTCGGTACTACCGTCTAAAGTTCAAAACCAAACCTTAATCCCTCTGAGACTTCCCGATCAGAGTGTAAGACTGGGGCACGCACACACGTGCACACGTACGATTCAGCGAAGTAAGCACAGGTTGAGACATGTTGAGATACCAGACATCGGGTGGTCTGAGGAGACAGGTACCCTAAGAGGTCCGTTCTTATGACCCCACCCAACGGTATCGGAGGACGTACCCCAGAAGGGTTGGGTCGCTAGCTTGGACTCAGAGAATACAGAGGACGTAGTCTTCCACCCAAGAAATGGTGATCTCGGTGGACTATTCGGGGCGTCCGACTTTTTTATTTAATTCAAAACCCTAGTTCCGTCTTCGTATAGACGAAGGATTAAGGTAGTATCTCACTCGATGTGAAAGGAGATCAGTTCGTACCCTGAAATTAAAGTAATAAAGTAAGTTGTCTATGAGTGGTTTGAGGAGCATACACTGTATAGAAAATGACCCCCGACCTAACTATTCTTGACTACTTACTTAGTACTAAAGAAAGGACGTCCTTTCTTTCTCTTTCGTCTTCGGGAAGTTGTGTTATCCCTGTGGGACTTCCCCCTACATGTCCGATGGGTTTCTCCTCGTCTTCCTGGTTCCTCCCGTTGCGACGGACTATGGGTTGGTGTCGGAGCTAAGAGCATTAGACCTTATTACCCGTACAGGATCGAAATCTACGACTTTTCGAACCCAATTCAAAGATGAAACCGGTGAATGATCAACACGTTTAAACTGATTTAGTCAGAGAGAGAGACTTGGAATATAACAGACAGACATTTTCCCCCGGTATGAATAGGACGGTCCGAGAACATTCCTAATTCACTTGCGAGTAGGGTCCTAGACCTGCGTTATCATACAAGTTTCCTATCATTGAGGGAAGACAGTAATTTTGGTCGTATAATAGAAAAAATTTCTGTAACTCCTGTTGAATGAAAACCCACTCAGTGAAGGCTTCTCTTAGTACAAAGAGTATAAACTTTTCTAGACAATTAGTCATAACGGAAGTCTCGAAGGTTCTAGTCTTCTTTAAATTTATCGTCAGTTTTATCGAGGCCGTTCAACTCTAAAGCGGTACACGGTCCCTGGAGTGTATGACATCTCCTACAACACGGTAACGAAGGTCTAGAGAATAATCTTGCGCCCGTGAGCAAGGAGGTCGACGGACCTTACAACTGCCAACTTGTGAGACTCAGAAGGAACCTCTTTACGGGAGGTAACTTTTCCTGAGGAAGTGGTCTTGAAACTAGGGACGGGGTCCCTACAGGGACGGGGATACTACCAATCACAACTTCTATGTTTCTGGATGGTGGAAACAGAACTACACCTAAAGGTCAGATTTCCTGGGAGAGACGAGGTCCCGAAGGGCACCGTAGTCGATATTGACGTGCGTTAGATGGAAGAGGGAGACGGGGTAGGGTGAAGCGAGTACAGGGATGTTTTCTCGTAGGGGGGTTTGGAGGACGTAGGGTCACAGACTGAAACTCGGACTAACGACCACTTGGACTGGGTTCTGTTTACGTAACACAGTAAATTAGAAATAGAAAAAAAAAAATTGGGACACTTTCCTTTTAGTTATAGATGGAGAAAGAATCCGAAACTGACTCTTACACAAAAGAACAGGTCCGAGTGTCTTGGTCATCCATCGTCTGATTTCTAGAGTTATGGACAGAACGGTCGAGATAAGGGAAGAAGGGACACGACACAGTGAAAGGATTTGATCACCCTAATCGGTTTGAGTCGGGACCCTGTATTAAGTTATAGGTAGGGAGTCAGAAATCACTCTTATTTATGTTCTTAATAGGTAAATTTGTCGTACTGACACGAAAAGTTTTCTTTTTAGACATCAACTATGACTGCAAGTCACGGAACGTGTACCTGGGTACACTGTACAAAGACGAGCCCGAATCAAGGTCTCCCCTTTTATACCGAAACATCTATCTAAACGTATAGAAGGTAACGGTCTTTTAAACTTTATACCTTAGGTTGTCTGAGGAAGAAGAACAAGAAGAAGAAGAAGAAAAAAAAAAAAAAAGAAAAAAGGAAATCGACGGTTCCTAAACTTCCGATTGAAGTTTACACCAGTAAGGGAATAGAGACTCGGACTACGATAGATGAGGAATACGAAAAGCATGTCTCAGGAGAAGTAGGAGTGGTTTTGGTATAACAGGTGACACGAAAATAAATCTTTGAGTAAGATATGCTACTATATTTAGTATGGCACACACACTCAATCTCTTCTATTGTAACGGACGGTACGAATGTAGGAAAAGTCTCTTAGAATCGAGGAGTCCCGTCGGTCCATCATAGACTTCACCAGGAACGGGAGACGAGTGAAGTAACCGGGTGTCGACCCATGGTCTCGGTTCTACTCGGAGTGGTAACCAATCGACCGTCCCAGACTACACTGGACTGTCCAACGACGGTTTAGGAGTCCTACAGATAATTGACTCAGGAAGAAACCTTCTAAATTTAACGTAAGTACTTTCTAAAAAAAAAAAAAAGCGAACTATCACTATATCTCTCTTCCGTTACGTCCCTCTCTTCGACTCAGTACGATTAAAACTTTGTTAAATTTTAGAGGAGGACGACTCCAGAGATCTAGACGGTATTTAGATCTCGGTGAAACACCAAGACACAGGTCGAAACACTTCGGACCAGAATAAACTTGATAAAGACAGGGAGGAAGGGGGTACTTTAAGGTGAAAGTGACATAACGGTGTATATATGAGAGCGAGAGATACTGATTACACGGTAGTGGAAGTTACCTGAAGACAGTGTACTGGGGCTTCTTCTATACATACATCGAGCACACACACCCGGAGGGTCCACCACGATCACTACTTCTTCGACGACGGTCCCGCCCTCTACGGTCTCTGAACGCAAGTCGGGGACTAAGCCCTTCTACGGGACCTCCTCCTTTACCGCTGGGTGAGGTCATAAGAACAGACCTCTTAGGGTACCTGTCTCCTCGGACCTCCCGATGTCAGGTATCCCAAGGTTTCTCAGCCTGTGTTGATTCGTTGAATCGTACGCGTGTGTGTATACGCACACATACATACACACAGTTAGGTGTATACCGACATACATATATACACAGACACATATACGTACAATTTTTCCTCGTTAAAACCTCGGATCTAACGGTTCAATCTCAGAAAACAAACCGAATGCATTCGAAATGTCTTTTTTAAAGTTGGTAGTAAAAGTTTGACCACCTAGTGTCGTTTTCAGACTCAAAAGACGCAGAAGACTACTTTTAGATCACGGTGAATGGAAATCTGGGTAAACTGGTCTCGACCGCCCTCGACTCGACGTCCACGAGGTACACTTATCTCGGGTGTCGCGGGTCGAGTGGGGTTCGAGGCGGAAAGGAATGACAAAGGGTCGTAATTCCGTAAAAGGTAACGTACCCACGACGAAAAACAAAACCTCCACGATGTCTGGAAAACTTAGTAGGGAGAGAGAGAGAGTGGGAGAAAGAGATAGGGAGTATGTTATTTTATTTTGTTGGATTCGGTCCCCCGGTGGCACGGTAAAGGGAATGTGAGTCGGACATAAAGGGTACCTACAGTAGACGGACGGGGGACACCCGATAATCACTGGGCAAAGTTCCCCCTACGTACCCACTGTCTTTGTTTTTGAAAAACATAAAATTTAAAATTATGTCATTCAGGAGAGATATACTTGGAAGTTCAACGCTTGAAAGTTTCTACGCTTGCACACAAGTGTACAGGTCAGTACATTCAATCAAGTGTACTTACAGCAGTAGACATTTTCAACTCATGGTTCCGAGTGGGACAACCGGAATACTTGCACGAGACCCTTGTCTTGAACAAACATACGTCCCTTGAATTACGTGAGTTAGTAAGAAAGGATCCTGTTTAGTCCGTGATCGATTCGTGAAACAGGTGCAATTAAATAAAGTAAAAGTGTTGTGGCCCCACCCAAGATAATCATAAGGGTAAATGTCTGCTACACCGGTTCTGGGTCTCCCTCACTCACCGAAGGGGTTTCTGATCCCGACCATTACCACCTAGGCCCTAAACTTGAGTCCGGAGAGACTCAGAAATCCCGGACAGTTCGTGAGCCGTCTTAACAGTGAACACAGACTAAACAGACAGAAACAGTCAGCGAGTGTGGTATTGAACGTGTAACATTCACGAGACACTTCCACACATCTAGACTCTGTTGTCTCCTGGATACCACTCCCCTCACCGAACATACATGGACAGAGGAAAGGACGGGACATGGAGTCGTCGTTCTGTGGACTCAGACTTTTAGTACGTCTTTCATCGACAGAAAGAGAGACAGGGGGATGTCCCTCGTCGAAACACCACTCACTTCCCTCGATGGACCTGTAGAGGCTGACCAATTTGGGTCGGTTCGACAGGGACATAATGGTCTAGTTACGGTGGAGGGGCACCCATTCCCTGGAGACGCCTGTCTCCTGGTGTCTACGGACACTCGTCGAGACGCTGGGTCTTTGACCACTCGGTACCCGTCCCGACCCCTCGCCTCTTCCATACCCGGCGTCTCCCAGACGTGACGAAGGCAGGTTTCTTAGCACCGAAGACTCACTAACTGCTCCCCGAAATACGTTTCACAGGTAGTCAGAGTAACCACCAATTTGATACACGACAGTAACCGACTGTCCCTTCGTCTAAGAACATTTTGGTGTCATATAGTCTTTCCTGGTGTCTTTTACGGATCAGGTTAGAGTCGTTTCTTTTCTCAGACTCACAGTGGTCTGTCGGGACTCGAGTCTAGGATAGATGGAGAAGGAGCGACCCACAAGAAATAGTAAAAAAGAAGAAATAACTTTATATTAACCGTGTATCTCAACATATCCAAAATCCACATTTTACACTACTAAATTAGGTATATATCTCTCGTTTTACTAATGGTAGTATTCCAAGGAATTGTGGAGATGGACTGTAAGAATGGAAGAAACACACATATACCACTGTTGTATATTCTAGATGAGTGAATCCTCAAAAGTTCTATGTCGTCATAACAAGTGATAAGACATGTGATCTAGGGGTCTTGATAAAAAAAAAAAAATGGAATTTTCCCCTTTACAACCGGTAGTCCAGGTTCGATTGACCCGTAAAGAATCGTTCTGTGAAGGAGAGAGACCTATGATCTTGTACTTTTATCATAGATTGGGTGTTCAGACAACAACCCAAATTACTCTATGACATACGTCTCGAAGTTCAGCTACGGAAATAAGTAAGAAAACCGACTGTGTATAACTCATCAACCTGTCCAAAGATCCGTGACCCCTGTATCGTCACTTGTTTTTTACACCAGGTGACCTCTTCCCTTACTGTTTGGTGAAATCATAAGAACGGAACTCTTGAGGTACTTGTCATACTTTTCAGTTTTACTATGCTATGACTTTCTCCTTGAGGGGTCCAGCCATCCACGGGTTATACGATAACCTCTAGTCACCTCTTTATTGAGGTCTTTCTTTCTTCCCTACCTCGGTTTAGTTTTTGTTGTGGGTCAACACCTACACTGACCACTATCTTCGTTCCAGACTACGATATTTCTCGTCATAACGTATCCTTGGACCTTACAGTCCAGGTACTTAGTTCCGTTTAACCTTCACCGGTTTGTCCTCTACCGTTCTCACTTACAACTGTAAGATCTTTAGTTGATTGATTTTACCTGTCCTTACCCACTTAAATTGAGTCTACTGGTAATATAGATGATGATACCCGTCCTTAGGGAATCTTCTTTACCTCATCGGTAGTACCAGTTGTTTTCTCAGGCTTTACGTCATGAACCTACGTTAGAGTTTTTGCTGTCTTACTAGAGACAAACAAAGGTTCCGTTTGGTAAGTTATGGTGCCATTAGGTTCGGATAAGGGGTTGGTCATCACGACTTCTTCGACTTCAACTTGTCAAGATACTTCTGGATGTTCTGGAAAATCTTGATTGTGGGGGTTTTCTACAGGAAAAGTAATATCCCCTGACCTTACGTTTTCATCCNGTCAAATAACACTAGGTGTGTCAGTTTCCGAAACCGTATCAGTTATTTCGTCTTTATCTACAAAAAGACCTTGAGAGAACGAAAATGGTACTAGTTCGTCTACGACCGTTAAACTAGAGACCAAGGAGACGGAAAAGATTTTGGTCGAACTTGTAGTCCTTCAAGTGTCAAGTGCATAACGACTTCGGACCGAACCTCTTAAAACTCGTAATGAAATGATCG